>LFIW01000095.1:0-283857 GCA_001625285.1 Colletotrichum incanum
CCCTCCGGCCGCCGCTGGACCTCCTGCGCATTACCAAGTGCAACTCCTTGTCCAGAACCACACGGACCCGCCGCAATGCACTCTCAAGCACATTCTGTCTCTCCAAGGGGCATACCAAAGGCGTCGGCAGTTGAACGGAGAGGTATATGATCTTGACGGCATCAGAGAGAAGCAGCGTGAATATCCATAGACTTCGATGGGCAGCTTCTGACATGACCATTTGGAGTTGTAGCTGCAGAAGATCATCAGTAAACCATACACCACACCTTGATCAAACCCAGCTAAGGTGATCTGCGCCACCGGCCTCGCCGACCAGAATAACGCCTCGCGTTCTGCGTGACCCCGCATCCATGAGGAACGAGGTCAAAACAGGTATTCTGCAGATCATCCGAGACATTTGGTCCAATTGTGCAGTGTGGCTAGTACCTTAATGATAATAGACATAACCCGCAAGAAATGACCTCACGTGTGCTAGTCTGCACAAGTTGCCCGTTTGTGTCAAGACCGAGTTGCCAAATCTGAGAGTCTGGATGAATCACGTATGCCAAAGGCTTCTCTTCGTTCACGACATACAGATGATCAAGCTCCCTGCCTGGTCACCAAGCGGCGCTAGTGGAGCCCATCAGGTCATGTTGCATCATTGTGAGCGCTGCCTAGGAGGAGAATGAGCTTTGAGAATGGTATTATTAATTGCTTTGGTTGACTTGGAAGAAAAGACCCTAGCATCAGGTCAGAGTAAGTCTACCAACGGTTCCAAGGTAATTCCTAGGTAAGGCCAAAAGCCTCGAAACGCAACATCTTTCGTTTGTTCTGGATCAAGCTCTACCATGTTCGGTCCAAGCACTTCTTGTTTTGGCCACAGCCGCGATGGTGTCGAGCCCTCTCGTCGGGTTGAGATTACAATTATTTGGAAACCTTGGCTTGAGTCTTGTTTGCTTGCCTCGACGTGAATAATGTTCATTCCTGGCATATGGCTGATCGCCCATGCTGGCATGGAGTGTGAGAATCAACGCCCGTTCACCTGGTGGGACGCATTACCAAAGCCAAGAATCGCGCTATCTAAATAGAGTCTTTTACAATTCGCTGATAAACGCGAAGGTTTCGGGCCAGAATACTGCCCAGCCCTTCTGAAGTTATTGGCTCTGCAGGCCAAGTCCTGTCTCTTCTGCCAAGCTAGTGTTAAGCAGGGGCTCGAACCTTGAGAGCGCCTCAATTTCCCGTTGTCCTCCGACATGTTCCGCTCAGGGTGGTTACCGTGGATAAGGGCCCGGGAGTTGATTCATTAAATGCGTAACAAGTATCTGTGCCTCTTTGTCACATTTTGCAAATATCGCAGAGCTAGCCAGGACGTCACTAGGTTTCTATTCGTTGCCATCGTCTTTGTGGGGTTGAAATCATGTTAGTGCCATCATTGAAGAAACTTCAATAGTGAAAGTTGGCCAAGTCTTCGTCACTTTTAGCATCCATGACACCGGACATCGGGTGAGATCAAACACTGCAAGTTCCATAATGTGTTTGACGTCATCAAGTGAGTAATCATTTCTGGCACACATAACGATACTCAAACCCTCTCAGGCATACTAAACTAGCTTAACCACGCAGTCCCGACGATGCTTCATCACGTCGTCCTCGCCAATTCCGTATTGCGGAGTTATCATGATATCTATCCTTTCATATGTCCCGTCTTCTGGCTGTCTCATTTCTAGGTTCTCCTTGGATTTCCCTGACTTCTCCTGACTCTGTCCAACGGCTTCACCTTCGGTTCCTCAATCTTTCGAAGTACTAACATGAACAATCTTGTGGGGGCGGTCCAGTATCGTGGTCTGTTACAGAGCTCTGGCTCAGAGCAAAGATGGAGAAGATAGATCGTGCTTCCAAGAGGTACGTGGTCGTTCCTGGGTTTCGTAAAATCGTAGTCCGGGGTCATTGGAACCATGGTGCGAATATAGAGGAAATGATATCTTTGGTACAACGCCAGCTTCTCAATTTCGTCGTCAAAGACTAGACAAGCCAATATCATTGGGCCAAAGAGCACAGTATGACTAGAGCGGAATTTGACCGTCGATTTGAAGTTGATGTAGTGGACGCACGACGTCACAGAAGCCCATGACCACGTTGGGTCCAGCCACGATATCGGTCGAGGGAGCGTGCCTTGCGTTGCTTGCCATGCAAGATGGTCAAGTTGGCTACCTTTCCAGACATCGGCCAGGTACCTGTCACTCCTGTACTTCTGCACGTTCTTCACGACGCCCGCAATAGCGGGGAAGATATGTTTTTGGAAGGTTAGCTTTGTGTCTTTATAGTTCTCCACCGTGCTACGCCAGTCAATGTGTAAGTCATCTTCGCTAGAAGTGGCTGCTAAGTTACGCAGATGCGAGACCTTTGTGTGAGCCCAACGTGGCTCAGAATCGTATGTCGACGTCTCTACCATGCACTCGCAGGCGCAAGTCTCATTGCACTCCCAAGCCATCTCTATGTCACAAACATGCAGTATGCGCGGTGAAAGAAGCTGTTCCTGGAAAGCCCAGTCTCACCGAAGCAAAGGAAAGTTTCCAGCGACGCAATCAGGCTCTACAGAGGCATCTGACGAAAGGAAAGTGGAATGGTCCGCCGAACATACGTGTGCCGCGTCATTCCGTCTTTGGCACGGTGCTCTACCCTTGCGGTATTGGGCTTGGCAGGGGCTTCCGAAAAATAGCTCATGTTCGGGCTGGATGACTTGGTTGCTGCAATTGTGGCGTAGGCGCCCTGAAATAGTGACGCTATGAGGGATGCTTAAGTTCTCCAGCCGTCCCAATCGTCTTGAATGATGCAAGGCGCCTCAGTCCATAAGTACCGGATATCGAGTTTCCGGGTAAGTTTAATCGCATCGTGGTAACACTTAGGTAATGTAGACCGTAAGATTCGCTTCGTGTAAGTGCGATAACGATCTTTGGTTAGGTGGATATCGATGGTACCGTCACAGCAGTAACTCAGGCAGACGTAGCAATCACAGAACTCTTGGTTTTCATACAACCGAATGTCACCGTCAAGTCTTCCAGCCCAAGTTAAAGATTTCATCCAGAGGGCCGAGGTCCAGTACTCGAGTTTGCATCTGACCACCACCGCTAGATACCCTGCACAACTTGTGTCCAGATACACAACGATTTAGACGCTCTTGAAACCACTGAAAAGCTCTGTCTGAGGAAGTACCTTTGGATGTTTCGCAGGCTAGGCCGACTGAGTCAGTCCCAAGAAGCCAAGTCATCTGGACAATAGTTATTTCGTCAACGATACATTCGTGGCCAGAAAATCCAAGGCTCACTTTCAAGTCCGAAAGGTTTAATAGTTCAGAAACTTGTTTGTTTCCAGCCTATTTTCAGATCAAATCCTTGTTATCAATTCGAAACTGATTATGAAGCGCACAAAATAGCTTCTCTAAATTTTAGGAGCTGCTCAAGAAATTAGCGAGTTTGTTTGACGATGATGGACCGAAAAATGGGGAGTCTCGACATCAGTGGTTTTTATTAGTCGTGATAAGCTGTGGGACAGCTGAGAGTCAGGCTGTCTGGATGGGACGAATTTCCGATTTGCACTATAGCAGTACTACCTGCCATACAAGCATACTAAGGAGAGTGCTTAGTGTTTAAGAATTGTTTATAGAGCGCTGTGACAACCCCGGAGACATAGAGAGGAGATAGAGAGGAATAAAGAGAACATAACGACAAACGGCCGCAGATTAATGTGTCGAACATATTGTCCGATGCAACCTCAGGGTCCAACCAATTGGGTGCAAGCTTACGTCCCATATAGTCCAGTGGTTAGGATACTCCGCTTTCATCATCTTGAAAGCGATCCGGAGAGACCCGAGTTCGAACCTCGGTGTGGGAACTACTCTTTTGCTCCTCTCCAAACTCGGACGCCAACAATTCAATTTTTGGTTTAAGAGACTGGAATAGTAGAGTAGTAGACTTTTTTGTATGTTAAGAGGACCAGCAGGTGGCTTATAGCAACAAAAGACAAGAACACATGTGGAGAATAGAACTAGACAATCTTTTAGAACCCACTACCAGTTCAAAACGCTAAGAATCGTTTGCTAGATAGTAACTAAAACAAACAAATCCATGTTTAGCTATTACAGAGTACGATAACCAGAAGTTGTGTCAAACTCACCTAATGTTGAAACCAACCTTGGCACTGTAAGTAGTGATAGTACGATCTATTTATGGCTGTGCCTTCGATGTCGTAGCCGGCATTCAATGTAATAACGTTTTTGCTAACCGTCTGTAGCACGGACCCTTAGTTAACTAACCTCCCTTTCTAAATGTGATATTTGTACGAGATGCAAGGTTTGACGACAATTATCAACTAGTTTTCAGCTAAAATCATCAAAATCCAATAAGAGCTTTCATGTGCGTCGTGGTTTATCTTGTTCATGAGTCGACTCTAGCTGACAGAGATCGCAGTAACTCAAAGCTGAAGGTGGCACGCATGTCGTAAAGACCAAGAATGAGAATATGGTCACTCGACTACTCAATATTCTTAACGGTTGATTTTGTTTTTAATCGACTTAGCGGTTATGTTATGCGATAGTGATAGTAACCTTGCGAGGTACAGTGAGTCGTAGAATCCACGATCTCAGCCCACCAGCAAATGTTCTTACTCAGCATATTTTCATATGGTGATCTTCCATGCGGGTTCGAGGCATAAAACATCTTGGCCATAGCCCCCAAGTAATTAGACTCTGTGTGGCTCTCTTGCTTATACGACATTTCTTTTCTCAACGACTGGGTCGATCGCGGCTCGATCCTGTGGTTATCACATCCACAGCGGCTGGATTAATTACAGGAGTGTAGCTACATTGCTCAGTGCCAGGCTCTATCCTCACTCCAGATTTAATACAACGAGGCATGTGCTTTGAAAGGCGTGGTGCATGTACTGCTTTTGGGCCTTTAGTAGACTGGTCAATTTGATAAGCAAAATCTACACTGGTTTGCAACTGGTGTCCAGCTGCAGTCGATGGAATGTTATCTAAAATCATCACAACAGTCTCATCTCTTTCCAGTTTCAGCCAGCTGAGACTACCGTCGAATCAATAGATCTCTTTACTTCATCCGATACAAGGGAAGATCTGCTAACAATCATCAAGGCCAACTCGCTGATCGGCGCTTGGCTTAGTACATCAAAGACCGAGATATCCGCCTGGAGCTCTGCAAAGATCCAGTTGCGGACCTCGATTGCTTTAAGTGAGTCAATGCCAAACGTAAAGAGAGGCTTCCCGACATCGATGTCATCGGGTTGGGCTGTGATGGCGACTGCAATGTTCGTTCTGAGCGCTCCCTCAACAGCCAGCGTTGCCTCGCTTGTGGTCTGCGCAGATCGCATCTTCTGGCCGGTAGAAATTTCGTCAATGCTTGGGGAGGCGTTTGCGGGACTTTCGCTGACGCGATGGTCAAACTTGCGATCCTGCGGCCATCCCGGCTCGTCACCGCGCTGAATGTCGTCCGTGATTCCAACCAGTAGCTGCGGTATGAAAGGCTTGCCGTTGAGATAGGAGGTACCGCGCATAACAGCCGCAAGCACGATCTGCAGCTCTCGGTTGGTAACCTGGGCTGAAGTCCAGTGTTTGTACCTCTTTAGATATTCCTCAGAAGTTGAATTGAAGGTGGAGCCCTTGTCGAAATGGCTGGCGTCAGTGACAAGGCCGACGTCAAGGGATGTGCCAGCAAGTCCAATACCTCGCCGGTAGTGCGCTAGTGAATCTTCGTATGTGTTTCCAGCGCAGTAGTTGGCTTGGCCAGCATTACCAATGACGCCAGACATGGAAGAAAGAACGATGAAGAAGTCCAGGTCTAATGGGAATAGAGAATGAAGGTTCCAGGTGCCCTTGACCTTGGGATTGACAGTGGCACACCACCTTTCATATGTCATGTTCTCAAAGATAGAGTCCTGAAAATGTCAGTGTCAGCGACTTTTAGCGCATAGCGTGAGGGTGATATACCTGGAGCACCATAGCACATTGAATGATGCCTTTCACCTTCCAGCCGCTCATCTTGCAGGACTGGGCTGCAAGTTCCACTTGGGCCTTATCCGTAATATCGCATTGTATGGTATCAACAGTGCATCCGCGTTCGCTAAAGTCCTTCAAGGCTGCGTTCTGTCTCGCACTTGATGCCCCAGAGCGTGACAAAAATACTACATGACGAGCACCGTGGGTGATCAAACTGTCAGCAATGCTAAGTCCAAGCGCTCCTAGCCCCCCTGACAAGATATAGCTGAAGTCTGAACTCAGCGTAAGCTTTGATGGTAATGCGGGCATCAAAGGTACGACAGCATCCTCATCGAGTGAAACAACAATTGAGCAGTTGTTCTTATCTGACTGCACCGAAGACAAAGCCTTGCCAATGTCCGCGACTGGGTACGTTTTTGTGGAGTGGTGTTCAGCGATTCTGCTGAGCTGCGTGAGTTGGAAAATTGTGTCAACGAGGTTGAAAACCTTGTTCTGCGCAAGAGTGTCCCAGTTGACCGAGGAAAAGCTAGTATTCCTTTTGAAGAAAGCTGGGTCAATATCCGTCGCCATAGCGTTACGGCAAATATCGACAAAGCGGCCGCCTTCAGCGAGGCAAGTTGAGAGGTGCCTGAGTGCAACACCAGAGCTGGAGCCGATGATAATGTCTACTCCTCTTCCATCGGTTTGGGCTGCCAGATCTTTTGCTGTGAACGAGCCGGATATGCCCAGAATATTGCCCTCCGGAATGTTGTATTTGTCCATCAGCATTTTCTTCTCTCTTTTCGAGTTGACTGAAACGAGGAGACGGCCCTGGAACATCTGAACGAGTTGAATAACTGCCTGGCCGAAATTTTGAGCAGCTGCATCAACAAGTACACAATCACCTTTAGCGAATTGACCAGCATTATGAAGGGCATGCCATGCGGTAGCAACGGTTGAGGCAAGCGATACTGCAACATCCGAGGGCAAGACGTCGGGGATACGATGGATGAGTGAACCCTTTTGACGTATGTGCGTCTTAAACGCGTTCGGAACAATAGTGAAGACTCTCTGCCCGATTTCCAGGCTCTGATCCTTAGAATTGAGCCTGGTAATGAAACCAACGGCTTCACGCCCGAGCATCGGGGTCTCTCCATCTTGCAAAGAATTCTTAATGTTAAACGAGTCGAGCAAGACGTGGCTGATGCGCACTTCTACCTCCCCCACGCTCAGTGCTTGCATTGCATGCTCATCCTGCATCCAGCGAAGACTATCGATATCGTCTGATCGGGACGCCGTAAGTTTGCGGCGACAGCCATCATGCAAGAGACCCGCGACACTCTTCACGTTAGGCGAATGAAGCTCCAGTTCCCGATCGAGGCTCTCTTCCGAATTGACCCGGGGGATGAGGAGAAAGCCACCGGACGCGGCATACTCCATTTCGTTGGCCCTTCCATTTACTCGTGCCTGGATGCTTGATTTGAACGCTCCGATTATAAGTGAGACTGTCTCACCGCTGGCGAGAGCGATCTCCGGCGATAAGTCAACATGTGGAAGAGAAATTTGTGGTTTCTCAACGCGTACGGTTCGTAGAAGACCAGTCGTGGGAGAAAATCTCAAAGAGCGTTCATCTGCAGTTAACAGACCGCCCCTCGTGATCCAAAGGAGGTAGCGTGCGGAGGCAACAAGCTTTTGAAACAACTCGAATTCTTGCGCGTTCCACGAGATGACGAACGGCTCATCCACCTCGAGAAGTGAGATAACAGCCTTACGACGCAGATCTCCAATGATCAAGATAGAAGCAAAGCTGACTCTGATACCAAGAGCAGTGAGCTGTTTCGAAAGTTGGTTCGCAAGCAGCTTTGCTGGCTCCGAAGGAGACGAGCGCTCCAGAAGGACAATATCCGATACTGGCTCCTCCGGATCAAGCTTAGCAGGGACTGAGCTAATTATTAGCCTCGAATCAGGGTAGTCGACAGCAGCAATAAGACAATCGAAGCCGGTGGCGGTAACGAGTTTCCTCCAATCGACATTATAGGATGAGTGGCCGCAGTAACCGACAATGGCCAGGTGACCACCAGGAGCCAGTAGTTGCTTGAGGACGTAGAGTAAGTCCTCACCAAGTTGGAGTGAGTCGCGGCCTAAGGTGATGTCCGCTGGCGTCAGGATAAGATCAAAGGGAACTTCGTCATGAACCTGCCCAAGATACGGGGAAGTAGCCGTATCGACTACCTGGCATCTCACCTCTACCTGTGCCCCTGCGAGTTCATCCTCGAGCTGGTAGAGAGACTCATTGGAAGCGCTGATTACAGAGCAGAACCTGAAACGACCCCCATGGCCATTTTTTGGCGCATATCGAGTAAGTAGGCCAATGAAATCTCGGCAGATAGTCGAGCCTTGTAGTAAAAGTACCCTGAGATCGGCGTACTTATGACAAAGGAGATCTAGCCAGACGCTCAGCTGTGCAGCGGCCCTGCTGAGCTCGGGTGTCTCGTGTTTTTGAGCTCTTGCTGCCATCAGGTTCTCCGCAGAACCTCCGGTAAGATGGTCAACATCCTCTTTCCAGACAATTTGTGCAACACGTTTTGGATATATAGATGGTTGAGCCTCTCCTGGAGCACTGGAGGAGACCTTCGTCATCACCATGTCTCGAACGATGATCTTGGGCTTCTGCCAATTTTCATCAGAAACGAAAATGCTGCCGACTACTCCGCGAGCGCCTGTTGAGGCCACGTGCGAGTATCCGGTGAATCTGCCGTTTGGTCCATGGGGTAGATCAGCAGAGATGAATAGCTCCGCAATATTTTGGGGAATAGCAGCTTCCTCAATCGGCTCACCCCCACCCATCGCCACGTACACCAGATGGAAGATGGCATCTAGAGTTGCGGGATGGATCAGATGAGGATACTCGTAAGCGTGAGGCATTGCCGACCTTGTGTCGGGGACGGTGACAACGGCGACGCCCTTGTGCTTGCCTGGTAAACTTCCGGCACTGACAACGTTTCTGAACAAAGGGCCATACTGGATACCGATGCTCTGAAGCTGGTCATAGAAGGCGATAGTATCGACTTTGGTCGCGTGCGCCATGGTGTCGTGGAAGTTTTCCTGATGCATCGCCCATTCCGCACTTGGCGCGGTGTAACTGTCGACGTCCTCGTACATGATGTCGAATTTGCCCCATGAGTGCTTGACCCAAGAACCATCCGGTCGTAGAGAGAGGACAGTGAAATGGAACCAATCATCGAGCGTCTCATGCGGTTTGACGCTTAAGAACACCTCGACAGCTTGATCTCCAGCAGGGATAACCAGCCCCTTGTCGAGATAGACGTCATGAAACCTGATACCGGACAGCGACCTCTCAGTCGAAGCCATCTGGAAAGCAGCCTCAATAGCCATAGTAAGCATACCGGCTGCAGGGTACAATGTAGTACCAGTAATAACGTGTTCATTCTGCCAAGGGGACTCTGCAACGCATAGGAAGTTGCGCCACATTGGTTCCATTGGGTTTTGATTGGGTATCGGCACACCCAGCAAATCGTTTCGAGGCTGTGTCCGCAGTCGCGCTGCCCGTACGGCTGATGGCTCATGCCAAAAACCTTTGTCATGATTCCAGGTATATGGAGGTAGTATAGCCACGACCTTGAGATTGACTTTTCGATCCTCGTCATTCACAGTGGCCAAGTTGACGGGATGTCCGAGGCTCCACAGAATACCTGCCGCCGCCTTTGCAGTCTGAATACAGTGCTTGCCACGGCTCAGTATATTTGTGTAAGTGATGTCTTTGGAAGCCTTTTCGTTCCAAGCCGTTGCGATCTGCTTGAAGGGGCCCTTGAGTGCTTCGTGTGGGCCGATCTCGACCGCCGCACTCCAGTGGATCGGTTCCTTTCGGCGACCATCGATTTGGTGGCGGAGTAGTTTCCCGACGGCAGTGCTGAACTTGACTGGAGCGAGCATGTTGGTAGTCCAAAAGACGGCGTCTACTGATGCGGGGTGTTCAACAAGTCCCCCGGTAACGGAGCTGAACATAAGTATGTCTGAGGGCGGGCAGGGCTCTATGTTTCCAATAGCTTTCAAAAAGTCCTCGGCGACAGATTGCATGTGAGGCGAGTGGTAGGCAAGCTGGACACGGAGCTTCCTCGCAAACTTCCCGCGATCCTTCAGCATAGTATCGAGATGGTCAATCGACTCGACATCTCCAGAAAGCGTGACACTTGAAGGACTATTAATGCAGCCAATCCATGCAGAATTCCCTGGAACAAGTTTCAAGTACTCGAGAGCTTCAGCTTCAGACAAGGCAGCAGCCAACATGGTTCCACGCCGAGAGCCAATTCGGTGCCTGGCTTCTTCGCAGTAGACACCGCGGAAGTAGGCGATGCGTACGGCATCCTCGAAGCGGACCAATTTGGCCGCATAAGCTGAGGCAAGCTCCCCGCTTGAATGGCCCACGGTGGCCTTGGGCGTAATGCCCCAATGGCGAAGCAGATCAACCAGGGCAAGCTGCAAGATGGAACAGACAGGCTGACAGAAGCGCGGCTCATTAATCTTGGTGTTGGCGGGGTTGCCGAGAAAATCAACTACTTGCCAGTCAGCACCCAACTCGGCCAAAATGGTTTGGCTTCGAGCGATGCTTGCAAAGAAGACATCATGACGAAGCAGCTCGCATCCCATTGCAGGCCATTGAGCGCCCTGACCAGTAAAGATGAATATAACGTTATCGTGACGCGAAGCGCGGACGGCAGAGGGTAAAGGATCTTCGAGAGAAGCGGCCAAATCAGCGAGCGAAGGGGCAACAACATGGCTGCGGAAGTTGAAGCGTGACCTGCGAGCACCGAGAGTGTAGGCTAGGTCTTCAGCCGTTACAGCGGGCTTCTGGCGCAGGAAATTGGCATATGCTGTAGCCAGGCGAGGGATACCAGAGCTGTCGTGGGTAGAGAAGACGAACAGCTTGTGGTCGTCGGTCGGGTGCATGCCCGAGTCAGCCACAGTGCTTTTGTCATCGACAGTGGCGTGGAAAGGGGGAAGCCCATGCGCAGCAAGAAAATGGGAAGCGTCATCCAAGATGGCGTGGGCGTTGGCACCGCCAAAGCCGAACGAGTTGACGCTGGCCCGCCGTGCAGCAGGCTCCGGCCACGGCTGCGCGTCTCGCGGAAGGACAATGGCGCCATCTGCGATCAGATGCTGTAGGCTGGGGTTGAGGGTGTCAAAGCCGGCGAGCGGTGGGATCTGGGCTCGCTCAAGAGCGAGAACGGCTTTGATGATGCCCGCGATCCCGGCAGCGCCCTCAGTGTGTCCGATGTTGGTTTTAACGCTGCCGACCAGCAGCGGCGCGCTACGGCCTCTCGCAGCACCGAACGTTGCATGCAGGGCCCCGAGCTCGACGGGATCGCCGGCCCGGGTGCCGGTGCCGTGAGCCTCGAAGTAGCCCGTCTCAGACAATGGCAGGTTGGCTAGGTCGTAGGTGTTTCGGATGAGAGCTTCCTGGGCGCGACCACTGGGCACCGTGATGCCGGCCGTTCTGCCGTCTTGGTTCACTCCGGTCCCGCGCACCACCGCCCGCACCGTGTCGCCGTCTGCCATAGCCTGCCGAAGCGTCTTGATCACCACCGCCCCGACTGCCTCGCCGCGTGCATAGCCGTTCGCTCGTGCATCGAACGAATGGCTAACGCCGTCGGGCCCGACCATGTGCATGGCCGAGAGTTGTGTAACGTAGTTGGGCGACAATACCAAATTGGCTCCGCACACCAGCGCCTGCGTCGTCTCGCCCAGGCGTAGCGACTGACATGCCAGGTGCAGCGCGTATAGACTCGACGAGCACGCTGTATCCAGCGTCATGCTTGGCCCGCAGAGATCGAAGAACCAGGACACTCGGTTTGCTAGCATCGCTCTGGAGATACCTGAGGCTGAGTTCTGCGCCAGGTCGAACTCGTCACCTGCCGAGATGTGCGCGTAGTCGTCCGTCATCGAACCCGCGTACACGCCCGTCTGCGAGCCAGCCACGCTTTCCATAGGCATGCCCGCTATTTCAGGGCGTCAGTCAGCAACGTGCTCTCTTGTCACTTCTGAAGGCAGCGTGTAGGTACCGTTCTCGAACGCCTCGTATGCCACCTCAAGCAGCTTTCGCTGCATCGGGTCCATGCCCGCTGCCTCCTTTGCCGTGATGGAGAAGAATGGCGCGTCGAACGCTGCTGCACTCTCTTGCAAGAAGAAACCGCTGCGAGGTTGCATCTGCGTCCAGTCAGCTCACCACCTCAGCCGGCCACTGAACTTCACGTACCGCTCCTCGTCTCTCGTGGTTGGGATGGTACCATGCCTCAGCGTCATATCGGTCTTTGGGAACCTTGGAATGGCCCGTCTGGCCCTTGGTAAGCATCTCCCAGAACTTCTCCACCGTCGATGCTTCGCCCGGGAAGCAGCAGGCCATGCCAACGATGGCCAGCGGCTCCATGGTGGGCTTGGATCTGGGCTTCATTCTGCCACAGCAGGAGAGGTTCGCCGTAGAAAGCTGGGCTCTTCGGGTTTGAGTAGCGGTGATGAGTAACGTTTCTGGGTGCAAGTGGGAGTGTAAGGGCAAGCGTTGAAGAACTACGGTCTGTTTACGTCTGCGCGGCGTCGAGGCACAAGTTTTAGTCCAGACTGCCAATAGACTGGCGTGCCAATCCCCTGCGGGGCTATGCGGGAGGCGAAGCGGGCGTATACTCTTTGCAGAAGGGGGTGTGATCAATGTGCAGATAGATAATGGTCACATCTGCCGCCCTCGCGGACGTAGCTGTGAGACGTCGTGTCATCGCTCGTTGTTTCTGCGTTCGCCGAGTTGGGCCCTACCGCCAGGCGTTTCCGTCGTGGATAGGTCTCATTAGTGGCTTTCCGCCCCTTAGGCCTCTTTTCCAATATCCCACCTGTCTACGAATCGTGCTACCCACCTGTACATCTCAAGCGTGACTGGTCTCATAAACCAAAAGTAATCATTCTGGTGGATACCAGATTCCTAACACCCACCCAGAGATCGATCTGACCTCGGACCGCGGGACAGATTCGAGACTAGGAGCTGGCAGAAAACGATGATTTGGCTGGGTGTTTCCCTTGCCCGAACTTACTCATGGATGTTTGTGATCATGGATGGAGCACCTTGCTGATGTGGGAAAGATTTGAGTTCCAATTTGCCGGGTCGACTGACTTGTAAAGGCCATTACCCAAGTGACGTCGCGTACGTGCCTACCTATGAGCAACAACAAGCCAGAGAGAGGCAACCATGAAATTGGTAATGAATGGGTTGCATAACTAAGCATAGTGCGTTGAGTCTACTGGGTAGGACATTCTGTTATCAAATATGCTAAGTCAACCAGGATCGTCTCATCCCGCCAGAGTGACTTGAGTCTATATAGCTTCTCACCCGCCATTCTACTGAGTTACCCCAAAACGAGCTTCTACTTGACCCGCGGATGAACCTTCACCCGCAAGCCTTTGGAGTCCTCGGGCATCACAGGGACGACTGTGCCACTGGTAATCACCAGGTCGGCAGCAGTGGTCTCAAACAGCTCCAACATGCCAACATCATCTTTTCCTTGGACCTCCGCCGTCCCGTACACCCTGAAAAGAGCTGCCAGCGTGAGATAAAGCTCCGCGTACGCCAGGTTAATGCCGAGGCACGCCCTACCGCCCTTGCCGAACGAGACCAGGTAGCGGTCGAGGCGAGGGTTCCCTACCCAGCGCTCGGGCTTGAAGGCGTGCGAGTCCGGGAAGACGCGCTCATCATGGTGGACCAAGTTGCTAGTCATGCTAAGCGGCGTGCCGGGCGGGATATGCCACTCGTGCTCGCTGGAACGGTAGACAAGCGTCTCGTCCGGGCAGATGCGGTGCAGACGGTGCGAAATGGCGTGACTGAGGCGGACGCCTTCTTGGACCACGCCCGTCAGGAAGGGCAGGCTCTCGAGCACGATCAGACTGAGCGGCTGCGAAGGATCAGGGATAGCGGCCTCCAGTTCGGCTTTGAGCCGCGACAGTATGGCTGGCGTGGCGAGGACAAAGTACGTTGACACGCCTAGCGCCCAAGCCGTCGTGATAGTCCCCGCTGCAACGACGACTTCGCCCTCTTGCCAAAGGCGGTCGGTCGATTTGTCGTAGTCCGAAAGCTTGCTATTGAGGATCTCGTGGAATATGGTGCGCCGAGTCTTTTCATACGCCTGCGTTTGGTGCGCGTGTTGGATTTCGGCGACCTGCCTCTTGACGCCGGTCTGAAGCTGAGAGTAGGCGCCCATCGCGGGACTCAGCTTGAGCAACAGCGAGTCGGGCAATTTCCGCAACATATCCATCAGCGACGGGAAGTGCTTCAGCACATGTCCGGCTTTACCGCCCTGTAGCATTGCATCTCTGAAAGATGGGTCGAAGTCTGGGGCCTGGAGGCGATGCTCGCTCCTCCCAAAGGCATAGTACTCGACAATATCTGCGTCTCCAAATCAGCACGCAGGCTCGACTGCAAGGCTCAAGAGACTGTCTCACCGTTGGTCAATGCTGCATAAGCATCATCTAGCTTCATTGGAGCCCCGCTCATGGCAAACTCGCGGAGGCGTTCAAGTAGAATCGCCATGTTTCGGTCAATCAGCGGCTGCAGGGCTCGCACGCTCTGCTTGGAGAAGTACGGCGAAAGTGCCGCTCTACGAACGCGGTGCTCGTCATGCCCGAGAGTACCAATCAGGCTCTCGTCGACGCCGAAGGACCGGGTGATCCAATCCCATTTGTCGCGCTTGCGTCCGCTGCCGGCGTAGACCGTGTCGTAGAAGTCTGGGTCTGAGATGTGAATTTCATCCGGGTTGATGCGAATGATGGGCCCTTAGGCATGGTCAGTCTAGCTCTTGAGACTTCGGACGGGGTCACGACGAACCGTACTCCTCGTGCAAACGACCAATTTTGAAGGTATACTCGGGCTCGGCAACAACATCGTACCAAAACTCATACCAGTATGTCCATGCCGCAAGCTTCGGTCCGGGGAAATGCGATATTGGACTCAGAAAAAGACGATACACGGTGAGGTACAGAAGATAGAGAAGCGGAAGCACAATCAGGGACACCAGCGTCACCGACTGGCTGAACGTCTCGACAGGAATGATGAAAATCGACATGTTGGCAAATTGGCATCTGGTGGTAAGAGGCGACGGCGTCAGCACCGAGAAAGAGGGGAAGTTAACGACGGGCTCTTGCGACCTGCTATCAGGCACTGGCATGCCCAGCTGCAATAGCCGGCCGTCTTTGTCCCGGTGGTGAATCCGCCTCTGTGCTGAGGGCAAGAAAGATGACTCTTGGCGGGATGGCATGTTGTAGGACGACGCAGGCAACGGTGGGGTGGAACATGCAGGGCGTCAGCAATCTCACCGGACCGGGGACGGAGATGCCCGCATCAGGAATTTGACACCCCGGGCCGCACTGATCGGCTCCGCAGCTCGCATATGCATGTTATACAACGCCCCCCCCCCCCCCCCCCCCCCCGCGCGATCGAACTAGTCGATCCCCCAGTCTGTCAAGACGCAGGGCCGTTGTGTTCCCATTGGCTCGGTGACCAATTTCTTATTTCGTGAAGATACCCTGCAGCTTGTCATCGCAAGCAATCCTGATCTGCAACCGAAATTCTAGAAAAGAAATCTTAGGCATAGAATTTCTTAGCATCACGAGTAAGACTGAAGCCTCGTGGTGAATTGCAAAAAAGTTCTTGCAAACATGGCTTCTGGTAGCATCATGAACCAAGCAGATGTTTTGTCCGTGGGAAAAATGCTTTCTTTTCTTCAGTCTATGGAAAGCCCGTTTTCTTTGTCTGAGGGGAAAGAACATGAAATGGTGGTAGAGACCAACTGTCTAATGCTGCGGTTCCGCCCCGTCTCTTTTCCACCAACGTCTCGCAATGGTTCAATAAAATAGAATGCCGCCGCTCTTTGGGGTTATCATGTTGAGAATCAAAAAGGCTTGCCTGCCCGCCGCGCGATGCCCTTCCCGATTGTTCTTTTTTCTCGGGAACAAAAAGGAAAAGAATAAATCACAAAAAGGCCAAACGATCCACCACCCCCATTTTGGTTTTTTGGATAGAAAAAGAAAAAAAAAAAACCCTCTGGAAAAGAGAAACCGAACAGGACAAAAACCGACCAAATCCAGGGAAGGAAAGCGTATCCCTGAAAGCAGATGACCAAACCACTCTTTCCTCCTCGCCCATGATGTTGATTTAATGCCATTGATGATTGTAATCTGACACACACACATGCTCTGTTGTGCTGTGGTTCCGTTTCCCGTATGCGATCGATCGTGTATCCGTCGTAAAGAGGAAAAAAGAACAACAGCAAAACTTTTCCCTGCCTCAAAATCCGTTTTGATTGGTTTTATTTTCCGGTGGGGAAGAAGTCGGGGGGAAGAAAGAAAGAAAGACGACAATGGTTGTAGCCGAAAATGTTGGCTGACAACTAAACAAACCCCCTCCCTTCTCCCTTTTCAGGGGGGACGGAAGGGTGCCACCCGGCCAGAGTTCCGTTTCACCTCTGGCAGTAATCCATTCGTTGAAATTTCATAATTCGTAAGGTCCGGTCACTCTGGGATTTAATCCGAGGGATGCTCCAGGAGCGAAAAGGTGACGTGCGGAGCCTTGATGTCCTTGGTGGGGAAGGTGTTCATCCGGACAGTCTGAGGTCTGCGCGGCTCGGTGGCAGGGCGGTGCCAGTCGGAGACCTTCTCGGTCATCTGGCGCTCGTGGCGGTAGCGGACAAGGTCCTGGCCACCGGGAGGCGTGGTCAGGCTCATGGCTCGCTTAGGACGAGGGGTGAGACGAATGTCATCGTTGGTATCACCGTCAGCTCTGCTGCCCCAAGAAGTCTGTTGACAAAGTATTAGCTTGGCTGCTCTGACAAACTTGAGCTAACACCAGTCACTCACCATCTTCAGAGTAGACAAGGCATAGAGCTTGATGATGCCGTGGGCATAACCGAAAAGGATGGAGACAGGCAGGAAGATGAGGTCGCTCGGGTTGCGACGGAAAAGACCCATGAGTTTGACGACCTTGGTGAAGCCGAAGACGAAGATTATCTGAGCCCAGAGAGCCTGCTTGCGGCTCTCCATGTCCCACTCAGCGGTGCCCTTCCACAGGGCTAGGATAATGAGGGGATCGAAGAGGAAGGCCAAGGAGGTGAAAGTCGCAATGTGGAGAGCGTAGGTGCACCAGGGTTGCTGACTGTGTATATCATGAGTTAGTGTTTTGCGTGAGTGCGAGTCGGGCCCAACAATGCGGCATAGAATAAGAGGGTTTGAGATCCCCTTTGGAGAGGGAGGGGGGAATTGAAACTCACGTAAGAACGTATCTCTCTCGGACGAGGCTGGTCCAGTTGCTGCGCCAATTGCTACGAGCCCATCGAGAGCACTGGTAAAGGAACTTGGTGCTGTTCTCGAGGGTGGTCTCAAGCTCGCATTCCTTCTCGTACTGAATCCAGGTCTTCCACTGGTGGCTGACGAGCCAGCGGGTGACGAAGTTGTCATCGTCGGCATTGAGGATGTATTTGCCCCATTTTTCAGTCTTGAAGCCCTCGAGAAAGTCGTGGCTGGAGAGGATCTCAGACCGATAGGCGCCGGTTCTACCAGACATGCAGGAAGTACCGCCATCGATGTTGTGAGTGGCAGAGATCTCGAAGTTGCGTCTCTCGATGTAAGCAGCGCCTAGCCAGTTGAAGATACGAGTGGACAGCGGACCCTCCCAGACGCGCTTGACCCTCTGGCAAGTGCCGACGCCGCCAATCTTGGGGTCCTCGAAGGGAGCGAGGATCCAGGGCATCAAGGTGGAAGGCCAAGTGACATCGTCGTCGGCCATGATGGTGATCTTGGTGGTGACCTTGGGCAAGGCCTCGCAGACTTGGAGACGCTTGTTGGCGATTGGGGTAGAGTAGACTTGGACGTTGGAATGAGGGAGGCTTCTTGCGAGCTTCTCCAGGGCAGCGTGCTTTTCAGTGGTGGTAACGAGCATCAGGACGTGGGGGTTGCAGGCGATGATGCTGAGAAGGGAAGGACGAAGCTCCTCGAAGACGTTGTGGATGGTAGGAATGATGACAGTAACGTCGTCGGCAGTAAAGGTCGGCTTGACGGGGATAGGCTTGGACTTGTAGACCCAATGGCTGACACAGTTGACGAGCAGACGTGTGTATCGATGAAGCCTGGACGAGGGCGTTAGATG
Source organism: Colletotrichum incanum (assembly GCA_001625285.1). Lineage (NCBI taxonomy): Eukaryota > Fungi > Ascomycota > Sordariomycetes > Glomerellales > Glomerellaceae > Colletotrichum > Colletotrichum incanum. Next base: position 18,159 of record LFIW01000095.1, read on the forward strand.
TTGTCGGTACGAGAAAGAAGCAAAAGAAACCGAACAGAAAAGACAAACAATCTTGTCTGAGAAGTAGCAGTGACACAGGATGGAACTGCTGGATGAAAAGTTGCGGCTTACCAAAGGACGATGAAGAGGTACATCCAGGCGCTGGGAGACCAGCCAAAGCCGAGATTCGGCCAGAAGAGATCCATGACAGCAGACATAATGATGCGCTTCTGCGAGTTGTGTGTTTAGGTGGGTTTTGTGAGATTCCAAAGAAAGGAATCGTGATTTGTCGAAGATTTGGAGGGAATAACCAACAAGGCCACAAGCGAAAATTCGCAGTAGTGGTGGTGGTGTTTGAGGAGGGTTGAGAGGCGATGTTGCGTCTGGAGAAGGATGCTTGAAGATCCAAGGTGGCAAACAAGCTGCAGGTCCTTAGCGTGCCTTCTTTTCTTGTGAAGAAGCTGTGCTGGTAAATGTTGGAGGAGCCTCGTGACTTCCTGCTGTCGTCTTTGATATCTGGTGTTGATTCCAGGTGAAATGGCTCACTTTGGCTGAAGTGCGGAGATGTGGCAGCCCAAGAAAGAAAAAGAAAAAAACCTTCTAGCAGTCTCAAGACGATACCAAAAAGGTGAATTAGAAGTGAGAGATCTGGAAGACGTTTCCCAAAAACTGCTCTACTGTCCTCAAGGTGTTACGCTCGTAGGGCAAGAGTAGAATAGGATGGCTGTCGAGACTCCCGGGGGATGTGGACTCGATGATGAGGATGAGTATGTGTGTGTGCGTGTGTGTGTGCGTGTCGTCGTGCAGCTTCCAAAGCTTCTTTCTCTCGCTCTATCCTCAAGTCTCTTCTTCCTGTCTGTCTAGAAGGACCCTAACGATCGAGGTAGTAGATCAGACTGTCAGAGCGCCTTGTCTGCGTCCGTCGTTGTGTGTGGTATCAAAGAGTGACACGGGCAAGAGGGAGGACCAACACCCAGGCCGCGTGTATGGGATGTTGGAAGAGGAGGGTTGAGGAGGGGTCAAACAAGGTATTATACAGAGAGGAAAGACGACAATGGGAACTCAAGCCATTGCGCGGACCAATTGGTCTTTTTAAAAAACAACAGTGACCCAATAGAAGAAGTGATGATGAGGTCGTCCGAGGTGAGAAGAGCAGTCCTGGGGCGAGGAACAAGGATATATACGCAGCCAGATGTGGTGGAGGGTTGGCAGACATGCATGGGTTGTTTAGTTTAGAGATGCGCCCATGCATGGAGACGGTAATGGTGGCTCCATCCAAACAAGGCCAAAAGTACTCGAGGGGTATGGATGGGATGTGTCTGTTGCAATGTAATGGATGTACGAAAGTCTTGATCTGTCTAAGATTGTGGTGCAAGAAAGCAAGCCGACGGGTCTTGAAGGTACCTCGTCTAGACTGGCACCTCCTCGTCTTGTGTGTTTTCTTAGCTACATCACACTCTCGCAGATACACATGCATCACGTTCATCTGTAAGGGTATTGGGGCAGGCGAGGGGAGGGGGGGAGGGGATGGGAGGGGTGGTCGGCGGTTGTATCGGGGTCGGAGAGGGGAGGGGGCGTGTGGGCTTGTGGGCGTGTGTGCCAGTTGCAGAAAGGGAAAAAAAAAAGAGGACAAGAGGCAAAGAGGCGTTAAACCGACATCTCTCCTACAGATACCCCAGCCAGGGCCCCAAGAGTACAAGGGCGGTACTTACGCGTACTTGGAGGGAAGAATCCACCAGCACGACCCAAGTATCTTTCTCCCTCCGTCCCTTGCCCACTCTCTGGTGCGCAGCCCACCCTGCCTGCCTCCCAAACTGCGTCTGCCGCTGCTGTTGCGTCTACACACGTCTGCGTCTGCTGCCTCTTGTCTTTAACACGGGCTGGATTGACGACCGGCTAGGCATGGGCTGGGGCCCTTGTGGGTGTGGATGGGGCCCAGAGGCTGGCTTTTGTGGCTCCGTGTTGGGACGACGCTTCTTTAGCAAGCAGTCAGATAGCCTGCTCTGGACAGACAGATCAATCAGTGTCTCCCACAGACGACGCATCGCATCGGCCTGGCATCAGCACTTGCGACGAGTAGCGCCCCGATATGTTCTCGCATCGCATCGCATCGTCTCCCGTCCCATCTGCTCGCGTCCCTCGGCACGCCATCGACTGCAGATGGGAGACGGGTTGATAGTGGAAAGGTAAACAGGCTTGGGGGGCTGCTCTACCCTGGTTTCCTTGTTCATGCCACCAAGTTTCTTGAACCGAGACTGGAGTCAACCATGGAACACGGACCGCGGACCACGATAGTCGAGGCCCCCTCGAACCTCGACCCTTGGACCGAAACGACACGACAGTAAGCAGTCTGTCAGAGGCGGCTGGAGATACGGACACCGGTCCCTGCTCTCTCCTCTTCCTCCTCTTCTTGGCCCCATTGTGCTATGTACGGCGACTGGGGAAACGCGAATCACAGGGCGGAGACGATCTGGTGGGGAGGGGAGCGAAACGACCGCAGCCTGTGGAGGCTGTATGAGGGACACGGCTTGAAGGACAGCACAGAGAGAGGGGGGAGCAGGAGCACAAACCTGAGGGGCGACGAGAAGTGACGAGAGAGGCTAGCACCATTTTTTGCTGGATGGATAATACTTGCAAGAGCCTAGTGTAGCGCGCAAATAACGCCATGCCCTGCGCGCACCAGGGAGGGTCTTTTTGCCTTGGTTGGTCGCCCTTCTCCATTCTCCATGGTTGAGCGGCTAGTTGATGTGGAAAATGGCAGCCCGGCGAGATTTGGAGATCCACTGCTCGGGTGGGCAGATTCCATCATTCGTTTGAGTACGACCGGGCATCTGCACATCCAGAGACAAAAGGTGGAGAGAATCAGAGGCAGGTCCTGGAGGAGCTGCTGGCGACAAGGACCAGGAACAGAGCCTTTCCGTCAATGGTCTTGCCTTGGAGAGTCGCAGCGGACGGAGGGCGACAAGGGCTGGCTCGGCGGAAATAACCTAGGCGAGGTCGATTGAACGGCCCTGTGAAGTCGAGATGACACCAAGGCAGCGAAAGCATAGGGGGACGAAACCAGACAGGGAGACAAAGAGAGGATGGGGTTCGACCGCGGTAGCTGCTAATCAGTAACCTGGCGCCCATCAGCAACGGCAACAGCAACAGCAGCAGCAATAGAATCAACAACGGCGAGGAAGTGGTCCCTTGGCCGCAGGCTTCTCGCCAAAAAGCGGGAGGGGTAGAATCCTGATAAACTGGGGAATAGCTGCCTCTAGTCGCTAGGCCTTGGGAAAACATAAATAAAATAAAAAGGCCGGCGCGCAATCGACAGACACGCACTGACAAAGAGACCCCGGCATGGCCTGGGCCGTTGCAGAGTCCCCAGTTTTCGCATCTGACAAACGGACGGCCGACGTGGAGTTGAATCGAGCGGATGAACAAGCATTCGTGCTGCTTGTTATGGGTACTCGTCTCTTGCCTGGCCCATTATCAAGCAGAGGCCAGACCAGACTTGGACAAGCACACGCAGCCAGGCCAGAAGAGGGTCAACTCGGGCTGCGAATGCTACGGTTTTGCTGCTCTGGTTCTGCCGCTTGCTGGGATTTCGTGAATAGTACCGAGCAAGACTTATCTCTCGGACCTGCAGGTCCCTCAACTGATCCTCCGAGCATATCGCTCGCCCGTCCTGCCTCTTTCTTGTCTCTCTCCAGCCAGCCTGGCTTCCCGTCTGTCCACCCGTCGGTTGGTGGTCGACAAGACGGAGAAGAGGGTGTGCATGTGTGCGTGTACGCAGCATGCCTGGATGCTGGGTGACGCCAGGCTGCTCGACTGCTGCTGTTCAGAGCACCATAATGCAAGTTCTGGATGGAGCGCCATTGTATGCTCGGACGATTCTGATATCTGATGAGCGGTGCAGGCAGAGGAGTGACAGACGCAGTGCTGTTGCTTCTGCACTCGCATTCTTCAGTCTGACCTGCCACATTGCGACGACAGGACCGACAGGGTTGTTGACGGTCCATGATGCCCCTCTGATCCTTGCCCGACTTGGCCGGGGCGGATGCCGTTTTCGTGATGATTTCGGCCCCGCGGTTAGTCCTCGCAAAGAGGCGCGAATATTTCCCGTAGCCTGTAGATCGCTTTCATTGGGGTTGAATGAATTGGCCAGCCAGGAACATGCGTGGCGGGTTGGTGCGAGCAAGCGAAGAGCCACCCAGGCGGCCCCATGCTGCGTTGTCTTGCGCCGTGCGCTGAGCTGCGGAGCGAGCGCTGGGGTGGTGGAGATTACACATCCGGTCTCCATCAATCATCAAGCCCGTCCACCTCCCGTCTTACTTTTGGTGGCCGACGGGGCAACTGGAGGCTGCTTCTCGCCAGATTCCGGACCGGATGGGATGGATAGACACACACTTGTGGCACACCCATCCACGACCTCCCCCGTGCCGGCCGAGAGTGAGCGCGCAGCAGGTCCGGGAATCCTTTGCGCGAAGCATGTGAGTTGCGTACAAAGGTTGGTTTACGAGAAAAACGAGCAAAAACATGCCAGGAGGTAATACCTGTGTGCTTGCTGCACCTAGCTCATGCCTGCCGCTATCTCGGGGTCCCCTCATTCGCGCCTCCCGCTGGGTGACTACATCGAGCTGGTCCGTCCTGCAGACTGCAAGCCATGAAGCCGCCAACCTGAGAACGAAAGAAAAAAAAAGAAGAAAAAAGTGAATTACCTGCATTCGCGTAAGACATTGATCAGTCCATCCCACACAGTTTTGGGCCTGACATCAGAAAGCACTTGCATGGTGTCTGTAGGAGCCGACAAGGACGAGGTAGGATGTGGATGGATAGATTTGGTGTGGTGTGCGACGACGGCATGGGGCGCTGTAGGCCTGTCAAGATCTCGATTGAACACGAGCCGAAGAAGACGAGACGAGGCCTTGCCGTATCTGGACGGGGAGACGTCGTGCCTTCTCCCAGAGAAGATGGGCACCCGGTATGGGATACTTACGGCACGGGCAAATGGATAGGATGGGACCGGATCGGAACCGCCTAAGGAGGGCAAAGCGAAGGAAGCTGAATGGACGGAACGGGTGACGTTGGAGATGGTAGGGCGAGGGCGAAGGCAAAGCTGGAGCTTTGGGAGAGATGGAGCTGGTGGCTGCCGGATCGGCCGTTCGGCGGCGGCTGCCACATTCAGGTGTGCGAAGCCGCCGCTGTCTGGGTGGTGCACCTCGTCAGGGTATGTGGTATGATCAGATGCTGGACGGTATTTGGCGTACGGGTAGAAAGCACCGCTGGCAATCCGAGTGGCACATGGACGGAAGGGAATGTCGAGAATATCTTGGCCAAGTCGATCCCAAGCCGTGGTTGGAGGAGGCAACGGAGTGACGGAGAGTCATTCCATCAAGACTGATGGGTGGGATTGCCTTAGTATCAACATTAGCACGTCTATCCGGGACCATGAGCGAGGGCTCTCTTTTGTGATTTTTGAGAAGAAGGTTGCGTTACCTGTGACTGGTGCGGTGCACCTCGACATTGGAACACCGAATGGATGTGGTTGCCTTCTTGTAGCGACTTGCCGGGTCATGTCTCAGCCTATTTTAGCATGAGATGGGCGAGAGGAGCTTGCCTTAGCGTCTCCTCAGTCATGACTGGACTTCGACGAAACATGAACGAATGTGACATGAGGCAAGTGAGCAATTGACTCCGCGTGTCCATCTTGAGAAAGTTGGTGTTGGAGGACATGAGCTTTAGATTGTGGTTGCTGATGGGAACAAGTCGTGCGCTTGTGTGTGTGTGTGTGTGAGTGTGTGTGGCTCAGGCGCAATCTGCTGTTCCTCTCCTCCCTCCATCATCACAATCGACCTGGAAACCTCAAGAAAAGGTGCGCCTCACCTCATCACCTCTCATCTCACCTTACTTACCTCGCCTTTCCTCACCTTTACGACATTCTTCACCTTGCCTCACCTTCTGTAGCTGTTCCCCCAACAGTCCCCCTAGAAGAAGAAAAAAATAGAAAAAAACTTCCCTACTGTCCTTCCTTATGGCGAGAGGGTTATTCGTGCCCTACCGTCAACATGATTACTTCCATTTCCGCATCTCATCAGAACACTCAATCCATCAAGATTTAGATTTCAGAGCAGACCATGACTATCCCTAAATATTCTTTTCCTTGCCTAGATTCTTCATCTTGGGGTACCTTGAGTGCGACTCCGTCTTAGCCGCCCTCCAACTCCATCTTACCATCAGCCGTGTGCATCTTTCGTCAGCCACCTCGCTCAGGTCTTCTGCCGGCGCTCAAGTTCTTGGCCATTCCGCCTTTTCTAAACGCCAAATCCAGTCTGCGCCAGTTATCACCGATCCCTTCCACAGGTACCGACCTACGCCAACATGTCAAGAGACGTATTCGACCACGTCCTCCCAAGACGTAGACGCATGAGACAGGGGTGCCTTCACCCTCGCAGCTTACCTTAAATCTCCAGCGTCCGGCTGCTGGCCCAATTTCCATACCTTGCCCTGCCTCGGCCACTTCTCCCGTACGCAATGGAACTTGACGGCCGCATGCGCCGTTCACCGGCATGGCTCTCGAGATGAATCACCCCCCGGAGCCTCCCAACTGTCGTCGACAAGCCCGGCCATCGTTGACGAATGCTTGTCAATCAAATATCCGCTCCACGTCGCGGAATACCGATACTGCGACGACACTACACACCGCGCCGCGACACAACGGATGATATGCATCGTTGAGTACATCCTTAGCCCGCTTGCTTCGACCTGGCCATGCCATGCCATGCCATGCCATGCCGCGCCTTTCTCTTCACTCGATGAATACGGATATTCCAGAGTACCATCCTCCGCCGTACCGTGGGCTGCTGACGGCCGGCACGGGCGTGTGTCAACAAAGTACCTTGATGTGCCTACGAATGCAGGAGCAAGCTACTGTGCTCATAAAGATTACGCCCTCCGACACTCACCACCAACCAACGTGAAGTCAGGACATGGTGCGCTGCATCTGGCCCCATTGGGAACTTGCTAAAGCCCACAACGGATCACCGTCGCAGGGAACTTCAACGTTAGCTTGGCGTTGCGCCGTGGATTCTTTGGCTCGCCGCACGCACCGGTACGATGCTGTTCGGCTACATCGCCTTGGCTGGCATCTGATTCCACCATACTGCCAACCGCATTCCGTCATCCAATGCCCTTGGTTCTATCGACGGCTCGCGCACTTTTCGTGTATCTCTCTCACTAATCTGCCTACCATGCAACACACACTCTGCCCAGCCAATGAACGCACCGCCTGGGCTTCTGTTTTGCCGCCATGCCAGGCGTCCAGCACCAGCCAGGGCACTACCACTACCATGGCTCGCTCCTCTGCACGCATTGCATTCCAGAAGCACAAACAAACCCGAAGCAACGTCCGAGATTTTGACCTTCCATCATCTTCCTTTCAACCAAGGGTCTAGACAGGTACTTGCCGATTGCCATAGTCACTTCCCTCCTAGCTACAGTGCTTCTCTTCGTGTATGCCCGTGTCAATCGATATCCAACGGATTACATTGGCTCTTAACATAGCAATAAACGATCCACCATACAGAGAGACCACGCCAGTTTACTCAACAGCACATATCTTCACAAAAAAACAAACAAAAAAACCGTCAAGCAAACAGCTTGGAGCTCAGTGGCCACAACGAGTCATGGCCCGTCGTGCGATTGTGGGCAACAAGCTGGTCCGGCTGGCTGCGGGACCTGCTCCTCACCAACGCTCCCGCAGTCCGCACGCCTCGAGGCCGAGCCGAAGTGAGTGGGCGGGACCTCCGGTGGTTGAGGCATGCGACACGTTTGTGGACGAGGGGTACCTACATCAATACATGCATTCAGCCCCTCTCCATCCGCCCGTCCGCCCAGCCTCGCTATCTCTCTCCGCACCACGGCCATGCTCTCCTCTTTCTCGCCTTGCTGGTCACGCCAATCGTGGAACAGTAAATGCGGCATCATCTCACCAGTGTTCGAGACATGCATTGAGGCCATGGACAAAAGGGTCATAACTAGCCGTAGTGGTCCATCCTTACGTGGTCTGCTATTAGCAGCATCATCATCGGATCCCACGCTGCCAACTTCTCAGGGTCGAGGCTCGTGGAGACGTTATGCCCGGGGCAGAAGATCATCTCTTTCCCTTGTCCATTTAGGGCGCAAATCGCGACTGATTCTCTGGGGCAAGCAGCCAGGGATCTCCCCAGACTGTTTTAGCTCCTTCGGACACAATCCATGTACTTCTCCTGGAGTGCTTGAAGAATGCCACGGCCGCCGTCCGGTTCGGATGACACACACGGACCTTGAGCACGGAGCAGGCTTCAAGCGTTGCTAGTTTGGGCATCCTAGGGAGTTGCCCACACAGCGAACACTTAACAACTACAGTCAATTCTCATTAAAGCTCTTTGCTTGGTAAACCCGCACATAAGGCACAGTCACATATTGCATGATGCTCGGCATTCTTGCTGTGAGCGCAAGCTTTGTGAACAATCAAGTTTCGAGACGGACAAGCCCACTTCGGGATTTGATGGTGGATGTTGCAGACAGGGTGGATGGAGGTGACACACGCTCACCACTCGCTCTGCTCCGTCGGATGTTTCTTCAGGGTCCACTGCCTGGCCTGCGCCCACATACTCTCGCACACTCTCGAGAGGGACATAGACTGAAGCTTGAGCCCACTTGGAAAACTCTGCATGGGATTGCGGCATGAACATGCACACTATCGTTGACTTGCGACTCCATTCCGCACTCGGACAAGACAGCCTTCTGTCACTTTGTGATATGACATGGGTGGGCGGTACATTTGCAGGCGAGGTGTCACCCGAGTTCCACATGTATGTGTATCCTATGCTCATGATGCTGACGGTCTTCTCGTACTAGTCTTTCAGCCACAAGACGAATTCGATCAGGGTTTTGTACGAGCCGACCTTCAGGCTCTGCGATGGTTACTTCATGAGGCTTGAGGGCATCATGTGGTTTGACCAGATCGCGATCTGATGCGACCAAGACCGAAGGAAGATCAGTGTTAGCACGAACCGCTCGTATCTCAGCTGTTCGTCGACTCCACAGTGTCAGGTCCCTGCACAATGCAGTGTAATATATTTCACTGTCAGGCTGGTCATCGCTGATACCGACTGTATAGCTAACCGTTTTGGTTGCCAACATCGGAACTGCGGGCAAGTTGCGCCGGCAGACCCGACGCGCTGCAGGCCGGCATTCGCCAGCGTCAGGGCCAAGAAGCGAGGTCAAGGAGCCTAGAACGCCGTTTTCCCCCCTCGTCAAGAGACGCTCCAACCGCTTCCAGTCTATCGGATACCCGTGGTATCATAACCCGTTGAAGAGTGGCGTCCAAAGAAGAGTCACTTAGGCTACCTTTACAGGTCTGTGTCGTTCCGGTTTCATCTCGGCGCTGTCTTTCCATCTCAACCCCATGGGTAGCCTCTTGGATCTGCCATTATCGGCTGTGAGGTACAGGCGTTCTTGACACTCACTCGACGGTCAAAGGGTAGGGAGAAAGTCTTGTACTCCTTGTACTCACTCGTCTTGCTTACTTTGACATCTCATGCTCTTGTTATGCAGCGACCGTCTCATTCCGTCATTTCTGCCCAGCCCATCTGACCCCCGCGGCTTATGTGATTCTATTCTACCGTTTCTCCGTCATCGTACGTCAGGCCCCAGTTCCTTGGGTGCCGCAAAGCGCGCTCACGGCATCGTTCTCGTGGAAAGCCGGACAGGCCTCACTTCCTCATTCGGATGGGCTATACACCCACGCGGCCTACGATGGATCCAGGCCCTGATGACAGCGCATGGTGGTCAGGGTGGAATCGTGCGGGAAGTGTGCCCCGGGGAAGCAAGCGGGCGCTTTCCGGAGTGGTTGATCTTGGATGATGTGCATCACTCCCAGTCTCATGCAGTGCCATTCTGCTTTTTGGATAAAGTACTGCTATTGCAGGACCAACTGTGCCTGGCGAACCACACAGACGCCGTGTAGGCACGCGGTGACCAAGAAAACACACCTGTGAGTATTCCTCTCAGTTCCGCCTCCGCTTTGTTATGATGAACTCGGTTGTTTGCTGCGCCAGAACGCACAAGGTGCATATTCGCAGCGTTTATGAGTTGTCCAGTGTCTAATGCATGTCTCGCAGGTTGCAAGGTCCAAGGGTCGATGCGACCTCGTCCATTTGGCAGTCATGAAGATGAGCTGTCGTCTTTGCTGCGCCGGACGTTTTCGAACGGACTCTGAAAGCTGTTCATGAAATCTTCTCAACGGATTCGGGCATCACAGGTCAGTACGCATACAAGGGGGGAGGTATTGGTGCAGCGGAAGACTGTTCTCTGCCGGCGACGGCCATGCAGCGGCACGGTGGCCAGGGCCAAACCCTCGCACAATTGTGAGGGATTCTGTCAACTGGGCAAATTCATCGACATGGCGAAAAGGCATAGGTTATGGCTGGCTCCGGAACCACTCAGGCTCAGAGGCGCACTCGGTGCCATGCAGGGTGACCTCCATGCCATCATCTGGCATGCTTGTTGAGGTCGATCGGACGACTGTTCCTAGGGCTGTGTAGTAGACAACCTTCTCATCCGCCATCTCGCCAGCCTGCGGCATGTTTCCTGTGCCAGATTACAACAAGGCGCCTCACGAGGCGGAGGGAACACACTCCCAGAACGAAACATCAATCAGCAGTGGCGACATGATTTACGACGCAGTCCTAGTGCGGCCTCATTCGAGATGCCGAGGGACGCGATCTTTTGCCCCAGGTGAGTCAAGCCTCTACGGGAGGACTCTCTTTTACCCGTCACAATTGTTCGAGCGGGCTTCGGAGAGTTCGCCTCCAGGTCTACCACGGCCCGTCTCCTGCGACCCAAGGGATTGACGGTCATGGGACCCAACTGATTCGGGTCTCGAAGGCACGACAAGATAGGCGGGCACCTGGTAGCCCCCCCCCTGAAGGCATGGACATAATCGTCAAGTGACCCAATGTCCTTCTCTTTCCTAACTCGATTCTTCACGCTATCTCGAGCCCTGTCCGCCTCTGGATCGCACTCATGATCATCGCGGGACATTTCCACACTCGCCACCTTCCCCGCAACCGAGACTGGCGCTCACGATGGTTACTGGCGAAGCCCTCGGACAATCATCCCCAAATCTTTGATGTCCTTGCCGTATTGGGCCTGGAGAAGTAGGTGGCATACCGTGGACTCCGGAGAAGGATCTAGATCTGCAGACTCGACGCCTGAGACGAGCGTGAAGATACTTGAGGACTACCTCTGGAGTACTTTCTTCACGTCGAGTATGTGACCGCGACCATCAATCGCGTAGCCAGCGACCCTAGCGAGTGGCTGCGTGTTCTATCTACACGGGGCGTCTTCGCAAGCTTCTTCCTGGTGCAGGATGGACTTGCCAGAACATACCTGTTGCCAAAGATTGGCCGGCTGCCCCTGGCAACTCGAGCCGACCCTGCAGATGCATCTTTTCGGGGCGGCTGGAAGACCGGGTTGTTTGAGGAATGAATACCGCAATGTAGCCTCGAGCGTATACGTGGTGCAAGTGTCCAGTGGTGAACAAGAAGAGTTTTTGTCTTTCTGGAAGATGTGAAAGAAACAATGGCCAACCAATGCTGCGTGTCTTTGATAACGAGTTCTAAGGGCGGGAACAAAACGAGGTACGAGGACAGAGCTATAAAGGCTCTCGATTCTCGCCAAAAGCAACGACATCGAATACATTGATGAGATGACAAGCCCTTTTCTGGTTACGCGTCGAAGGGCGACCCAGAAGACCAGTGTCGACGAATTGCGGCTCTTTCGCAGCCGAGACAGTCCACCGAGCGGATGAGGTGGAATCATAGAGAAATGCGGGACCTGGCATGCCGGCGGCTCTTTGCTGAGCGATCGGCACCAGCACAGCGCCGGCAGGCAGCACGCAGCAGATTCACTTAGACGAGGTGGCGAAGACACGAGGCGGCGACCTTGATCTGCGGCCGGGGTGGCAGCAGTTGGACATGTCGCTGTCCCGATATGTGAGTCAAGTCGGTTATGGAAGTGTGCCATTGCTGCCGATAGCCGCGATGATGCAGGCACCGCGGATGGATGTGCGACGTAACCCATTCGCGGCTTGCGGCTCCTTGCGGCCTTCGAAGCTCGGAGCGGCAACGACGTTGACGATCCGACGCAAGTAGCCGCGCTTGGGTCCTTGGTGTATGACAGGTTGTCCAAGATAGTCCGGGACACTCGGTCGGGCGTCGCCGAGATGCCATCGGATGTACAGAATGTCGTTCTGGAAAGCTCGTCAGTGCTTGCGTGGTGTATCTGGGGAGAAGGTGCGGATACGTATGGCAGTGTTTTCCGGACTGAACTTGGTTGCGTCTTTTTCCCTGACTCATTGTTTTCATCGACAGCAGTTAGGAACCAGAACCCGAATCAAAGAGCACAAGCGAGCTCGACGATGAAGACCAGAGGAGCCAAGAAAGTGTTTGGTTATGGAGGCTATGGCAATGGCAAGCGTCCATTCTCGTGAGAACATAGCGAGTCAACATCAGCCCACACGAAGTGTCAAGATGAGCTGTCATCTTTGGTACATGTCACTGCTGCCTGATCAAACGACATGCCAAACACCGAGACGCTGCGTTGGGAGGGAATTGGGTGCCCTGCTCCTCTTGGAGAAACCTCGAAAATAATATGCAGAACCACGTAGAACCGGAGACGTCCGACTGTCATCGCTGCAAGAGCGATGACGATGGGAGCGTGGGGTCCGTGGCGGCCTGTTCTAGCTGGCCCTCCTCATCCAGAGCCGAGAGTAACCCGTCCCCCCGCGTTTCTGCATTTCCTTTACCCCGGTCTCACTCGCTCGCGTGTATGTCGGAAGCATGTGACGGCGACCAATTCTTCAGCAGCTGGAGGCCAGGGTTGGCTAGGGCTGAGCAGGCAGCCCGCGATTGATGGGATGCTTCACAAATGCTCACTAGGGGTAAGGATGAAGGGAAACAACGCCCATTCACAGAAAGATAATAGCGTTTCTTATATACTGTTATATCTGTATGAATACCTGGGGATACGACTAAGTAGAGAGGTGGTGGTTACGCAAATCATGACCTCGTCTCGGCGACTCGCCAGAGTCTGTCTGCCAACTCTCCGACGCCCGGCCGGGTGGGAGACGGCGCCGCGAATGGGTAATGACACTACCCCTGGAATTGAATAGAACCCGTTAGCCAGTTTCCCTCTGGATCGAATGTTCATTGTGTATTTGATGTGTGCTGTAACAACACCCCCCTGTGAGACATGGGCTGGCGGCTGCGAGGAAGGGCCTCTCGTCGTCAACTGCGGCAGCATAGCATCCGGAAGCGCGCCTGATACATGACGGGATAGTCCGGGTGACGGCAGACCATTTCTAACAACAGGACAGGCATGGCGTTTAGCTGAACGCGCAACGGGAACGAGGCCAAGTTCCTATGCGGTCAGGCAGAACCGCATACACCCACGACACAGACATCGTTAGACCGGCATCACATAATCCTCATTCCTGCCAGAGTCCAGAAACCAAGCCTCCTCTTGTTCAAGCGACACTAGTATTTATAATCTGGGACCGGTGCGAAGCCAGCGTATCCAACTTCGGGAAGCATGGAATCAGGTTGAAACAGTGTGTTCCTGAGGGGAGTAGGCGAGTCGATGTTAACCTCGAGCACTTGATGCTACATGCATAGCCAGCATGGTCTTTCTGGTGACCCCCCAAATGTATGTTAAGTTATCGAGGTACATGAACCAAACGACATATATCGATATAGAGCCGAAGTCAAGCGCCGCAAGAACTCTCTGAACGACGGGCAGCATCATTAGGCATCTCCGCCCATATCCGACATGTCCGAATGCATGTAGCATAGAATTACCGTTAACTAACCCGGCGTTTTCCAAATATGTAAGGTTACCATAGCCTACTTACCAAACAGCCATATGTTCAGGGTGTCTTTGAGAGCCCCGCCAGAATCATAAATGGTGACTCTAGTATCCGTCTTAATCGAGTCTAGCTACCCGTTTCGCAATGCACATAAACAGTCGTTAAGTGAGCATTGGCATGTCGTGACCGGCTTTGCTTGAATATGTAAGGTTATCATGCCTATCTACCAAACTACCATGCGTTTCGAACCCGCCGTAAAGTGGCACCGAAATTGTGGCAGGAGATGTTGGTGCCATATGTTCAGCTATGGCAACCCCGGATCCCAAGCCAAGTTTGGCGTGCTGCATAGCATAGCATTGCACGGGGTTCAGTTGGCATTGTCTAAATATGTCAGGTTATAAAGGCATATGAATCAAACGATGTTGTGTTTCGAAATGAGTAAAGAGCTATGAACACTGGGAGAGCCGTGTCACCAACGGGGGCCCATCAAAGTGAACCCCCCATCTGGCTGTGTTGCATGGCATCCTAGAAGAGTGATGGATAGACTTTCTTCATGGATCAACTGACGAGCCGTCACGCTGTCGGTTGACAGGATGTTTCCCACCAAAAGTCAATATACCCAAGGCGAGCAGCTAGTCCGCTCATGCCAACCTGTTATGGACTCCGATCGTCAGGGCCCGATATCACAACCGGCGGCCGGTTCTATCAGCCAGCCAGTCTGTTTAGTTAGTCCAGTCGGCCAGAACGACTACAACGCCAACCAGCAAGGCAAAGACCGTCCAATGTCTTTAGGTTGACCCAAACCCCGGCCCGTAAGCTCCCAAGGTGGACATGTTTCTGATGTCTGCAGCAGAGCCATGATCCATGCGCTTCTTGTTCCCCCCATCCAACGGCCAGAGACAATTAGGTCATGGTCCAAGTGTCACTTTCGTCGCAGATTTAATACTGCTCCCGACGAACCTTCCATATTCTAAAATAGCTACCAGAAAAGCAACACCGTTTTCGGTCTGATCCTCGACGCACGATGGCAAAGAAGCCAGCATAGCACACCATAGATATGCCCAGAGCTGGGACCAACATGATGGACGTTAGGGACAGAGAGACGGAGTGACGAAGATGGGTCTGAGACTGAGAAGGTAGGTTCTCTAGGAATTGTGCTGGGCTATTTCTGGGTGTCCTCGCTGCTGCGCGCAGGCAATGGTTCCCGCTCGTACATGCACCGACATGCGAGATATCTACCAGAAGCGGTTGATCAAGAAGTGGAGTGGAGTGGAGTGGAATGGGGCTTGAAAGCCGGTACGAGAGGCCAAAGAGACCCAGGCCTACAGTATTTACTGCTCTGTGGCTTGTTTGCAGCATGTCACTGCTGGGCGGCCGTGCAAGAAAAGCCTTTTGGTGGTTGGTGCAACCTACCCTTTTCAGGTTACTCAAGAACCAAGGCCGTTCGCTTTGGCAGCTTTGAATGAGATACCAATAAAGGGAGGCTGGTCATGTCATGTCAGTAGCCTTGGTCAGTCCTGATCACCCTGAATCCGGGGTTGCATGAGTCTGCGTTGGCTGGTCGCAACATCTGTGCAGTGGTCGAAACATGGTTCAAGATGCAACTCAAGATTGAGTTCAGATGGACAAAGTCGAGGAGGGGGCCCGAGGCAGAGGAAAGTGGTGGAACAGGCTAGGCCGCCGTGGGTTGGGCGGGCAAAGCGAGTGGTGAGAGTTTGGAATCGTGGGGCTGTCATGCCATGTCCCTTGTCTGTTGGTTAGTTATCTGGAGGGTATCTTCGAGTGATCAACGTCCTTGTATGCGGCGCGGTGGTGACTTTGGTAAGCGTTGCCAATCGTGGAAGCCGCATGGGAATCAATGATGCTTCTTGTCGAAGCACTCGGGGCAGTCCGGCTTTCGAGACCCATTCCGACGACAGTGTGCACAGAGACCGGGCGGCCAGTTTTTGCAATCCTGAGGAGGATCCGGGCCTGAATCTGCATGGCGTTCTGGTGGTGGGGGAGACGGGCCATAGAGTCCAAGTAGGATAGGTTGTGGTTGGTGGTGGTGCGTTGCTGTGCCGGGCTGGGCCTTTGTCACCTCACCTTGCTGAGCCGGATGAGAGACTTGATTCGCTTGATTCGCGAGACTGCAACTTAGCACGGTGCGGGGGAGCAGCCTGTCAGAGCAGAGAGTGAGTAGTCGGGAAGAGGCAAAGCAGGTATTTGTTAGCATTGTTGCGCAGGTTGGCCTCGCTGCTGCCGCCGCCAACAGGGTTGGTAGGCGAGAGAGGTATGCAGGGCCTTGAATCGTCGATGATATTGACGGATAAGGGCGTTGCCTGGATAAACCACGGCCAAGTCCATTTTTCATGACCTTGCGATGACGATGACGAGCCTCGGGCCGCTTCGCTGATGTCTCTGTTTTGCCATGATGGGGAAGTGATGCTTGGCGATCGGCATGGTATGGTGTGCACAAAAAATAAAAAAATCGGTTTGAGATTCCGCGAGAAAAATGCTCTCCAGCATTTTGACTTTCTGCCAAAGTCTCTCAGATGGTGAGGGCCAGATAAAATAAGCATGCGAGGCAAGCTTCTTCTTGTCGCAGTGAGGCATTTGACAACGGTGATTGGGGGAAAGTAATCGTCACGTCGAACGAAGGATGCAGGATTATGATGGTGGGTGCGCCTAGGATTCGGGCCGGGGATTCATGGAGATTCATTCTTTGGCGTTCGCGGTGACGGTAGTGCTTGACCGCCGATGTGATTTGCTACCAACACCAGAGACAGGACTGAATCCGTTCCTCTCCTTCTTGGAAACTCATCGACGGGCTTCCATCTCGTGCTCATCCTCGTTCGCATGGAGACGACATACCGTGAACCGGGAGCCCGAATAGGAATGGACTGCAGACGGTGAGTGGGCAGGCATATGGGGGGCTGGGGAATGTGAGCCGGGACAAGTTTGGCGAATTCCCATTGGTAGGCCGTAGGCTTTTTAGCTTGATGCAGTGTTGTTTCAATTCGACAGCGATGGGGGTCAAGTTGTATCCCCAGACGGACTATGTCTCGTTGGTTTGGTCCTTTCTTCATGACTTTTTTGTTCTCGTCGTCGGCGACAGCCGGGGGCTTCGTGTGTTTTGCATCCGCAAGCAGACTCTTAGATGAAAACTTTTTCTCTCTGGTTTCGCCACGACGAGTTGGAAATTATCATCGACAAGTTGCGGTGTTTTAGATGAGACTGACCCGAAGCAGGACAGACCGAGAAGGGGTGGCCTGCCAACCGTCTTGTGTCTTTCAGTCATTGTGTAAGGTTATGCCTGTGTGCGCAGGAAGCCGTTTGGGTACTGTCAAGCAAGGCCCGCTGCGTCCATCCCAACTCATCCCATTAATCTCAGACCGGTTTTCTCTCTCTGGAGTCTTGGACTACTGCTGTTCTGTTCCATTGCTGCTTCGGTCTTGGCTAGGCGACGGCGTAGGGTAACGTGGGATTGCCAGACGCAGCACTTGCGTCTGCGTCTGCGCGCGCGCGCGTGCCTGTGTGCGGTGCGTACGGATGCTGGGCGGATAGTCTGGTTCGTGTATGTAGGTCACGCTCTCTTACGACTGCGCTCGGCGGGCGGCGTCGAGCAGAACATCAGTGGAGGCAGCCCATGCCAATGCCAATGCTGCCTCCGAATGCCCCTCCACCGCAACTTGTAGCGCTCGCCGTAGTCGTAGGCCCCCAACATTGAGAAGGCCCCTTCCCGCCATCGCTTGCACGGCTTCGCTTCGCCCTGCTTCTTTGCCATCGGCGCGACGTCGAATCCCCGTCTGTTCCACCCCGTCGACCCCCCGGAAGAGGACCCAGATATTTTTTCATTAGTTTTGTCTTCTCCAGTCTTAAGTCCCGGGTCTTCAGGCCTCTCATTCGGTCACCTGAGGTCCACAAGCCCGCCTTTCCTCTCACCTCACCGGTAACGCCTGCTCGGGGACAAACCCTGGGAAAAAGCCGCAGCATCAACAAAACACTCTCGCCTTGTTGTAAACAAACCCAACCCAGTCAGCCAGGGATTTGAGCAGGATAAGTCATTGTTCGGCTCCTTGGACCAAACACGCCGGAAGCAACCTCTGGAACATTAAGTCGTCTGGGCCTGTCCTGAGAGCCCGCAACCTTAAAATCGTCCACCTAAAGGTTCCAAACAACGCCACACCATTGCTTCCGCTTTAGAAGGGTAACCCCTCCTTCTTCTCTGTCAAAGTCTCACCTCTCTTGCTCGGTGTCCTCGATCCTTCTCCGGGCGCATTTCTTGGTCTCCCCACGTGCTCCATGCCAGTTGAGAAAGGAATGAGGCTGAATCAGGCGTAGCCAAGCGGGTTGCGGATACTCGGCGCACTTTTGGCGGTGGCCTGGGCTCGCTGTTCTGTTGCCGATGCGGATGGTGGACAGTGGCCCTTGTACAATTGCTTGGGGTGGTGTCTTGTGTCTCGTTTCCCCGTTCTCGTTTTCTCTCCCCTCATCTTGTTTCTCCGCTAGGGTCGGTCGTAGTCGCCCATTACTGGAGGCATTGCCATTCGTAGCACGACGACGCAGCAGAAGCAGAAGCGGCAGCAGCAGCAGCAACAACAACAGCAACAGCTCGAGAGGGCGACGACGGTGCAGCTGGGCTGACTTCATTCGCACTCGGGTCGAGCCGACTGCCACTGAATCGGTGCTGCGTGGGCAGTGTCCGCCGAAAACGACAAGGTGAGGCAGGCCGAGACGACCGCCACACACTCTTCTCCATCGCCCATCCTATCCCGTCCCATCCCATCCCATCCGCCTGGGGACTCCGCCCATTCCGCTGCGTCAGCCTGTCGCTCCCACCTTTCATCTCGCCCATTAGATAACCCCCCCGGCGCCGCTCATCTCGCTCCCCCTCCCGCCTGGGTCCAACTCTCACCGTATGTTGAATGATATGACCGCCGCTTGACTGTCCCTGTGGATTTAAAGTTGGCTCACTGTCACCACCACAGGCGCACCTGCACATACGTTGTTCGTCGTCGTTTCCGGCATCGAATCCATTGCAGCCGTTGTTGCCGCTGCCGCCGCCTTCGTCGTCGTTTCGTATCTACATTGCCCGATCCATGCATCGCGTCCAGTGATCATAATCGCTGTAAGAGAGGCGTCTCTGAGACTGGGGTGCGGTCTGCGGCCCCGGCCTGCATGGTGGAGGAACCTTCTTGGTCTGGCAGTCTGCCATCACCATCATCAGTTGGTCAAGAAACGCCTGGAAACCGCAAAGTCCAAAGTCGACAGCCCGCGACTGCAATCGAAAAGAGCAGCACGCCGTCGTCCAGTGGAGCGTAAAACCGCGAAAGAAAAGAAGAGGCAGAAAAGAAAAGAGAAGAAAAAGGCCCTGAAGGGAAACTGGTGCAGCGTGCCTCGTGTGTAGTAGGACGTCGGCCACGATGGCTTCTTATACGGATGTAACGGGGGCCGCTGGCCCAGTGAAGCTCTCCAAGTCGCGAAGCAAGCCGGTGGTGAAGCCGATACTGAAAAGGCTGTCGCATTCGGAAAAGAACTCACTGGACCTGGATCGAGGCTGGGATGAGCAGCAGACGACGTTTGGGCATTATGGAGGAAGTCTAGGAAGAGAGAGGGAAGGATCGTTCGGGGGAAGGGACGTGAGCTTCAGCATCTCAGCGACAGAACTCAACCACAGCAGCAGCATCGGCAACGGAAGGAGCAAGTTTTCGCATGCTCGCTCGACCAGCGGCACCTCCCACGTCAGTGTTGCGACCAGCGGCAGCGGCCATCGTAACGGCAGCTTCGTCCATCCTTTCCAGCAGACGCCGCGCACCTCAACGCCGCCCCTCTCCTATGCCAATTCACTCGCCAGCATCGAACAAGGCAGCAGCAACAGCAATGCCAACAACCCTGGAGTGCCCGGACCCCGCGATTACTCCCCGACAATTACGGAGGACGACGACGACCTGCTGGACCAGCACTATCTACACCATCGCAGCAATTACCACGCGGCCACGTCCTCGTCAATACCCATCACCAGCAACCCATCATCGTCTTACCCCCGCCGGCCCTCGCTGGCCAGTCGCACCTCCTCTCTATCTGATATTAACAACCACACTGGCCCCCCCTCTTTACGCATCAATACCAGCCGTACAAACTCCAACGCGGCTTCTTCGCGACTTGTACATGTCTCGAGTCACTCGGATATCAATCAATCCGGCCGAATCTCAGAGTCTACTGCACCCAACACGGCACCTGTGCTTTCACCTTTATCCTCAGCATCTCCTTCAACATCAGTAACCGCCATGTCTCCCCTGCGCACCTCCCTGGAGGGCTTCCGTTTGCGCTCGCGTTCTGACCTTGACTCCAACTACCACCAGGAGCGCATCCGACTGGAACGCCACCGCTGGGAAGAGAAGGAGCGTCTGAAGAACGAGAAGAGGGACAAGGAGGAGATGCGCAAGCGAGAGCGCGCCGACATCAAAGAGGCCCAGCGCCACGAGCGTGAGCAGCAGCAGATGATGAAGCGAGAGGCCAAGGAGGCCGCCCGCAAGCAGAGCTTCTCTCACAGCGCCCGCAACAGCTCCAGCGACATCATCCGCCCCTCCATCAGCCGCAAGAAGACGGCCCCCGATGCTGAGAAGCTGGCCATGGGAGCTGCCGAGGGCAGTGTCGGGTTCGCCAGCCGCAACTACGAAAGCACCGATCAGGGCCAGGCGCCTGTTGCCGATGAGGCCATGTTCGAGGGACCCCGCCGCTCCCTGACCGCCAAGCGCAAGACGCAGGGCGCCTGGACGAGCTTCGTCCTGTGGTTCCGGACTAGGATCCTGCGACTCCACGACAACATGGCCAAGAAGTAAAGGGCTTCGCTTTGTCCTCAGCTTCATTGGGCCTCCCAACCTTTATCTCGACAGCTGCACGGAAAGGAATAATCTCCTAGTGGGACATGCCTACGTCTACCACGGTGGTGCATATTCTCCAGATTCTCACACAGCATGGTCCACGCAAAGGCGCCCAGCATCAATGGGAAGGATTCTCCTCACAACAATGACTGAACAGAGGCTGTTTGTCGCGTTGCATTTCACCTTCACAATATACCCCAAAAACCCTCCAACAACCCCAACCGCTCTGGCCTCACTTTCACGACACCACCAGATGCCCTTTCAGAGGCCAGGGCACATTGAACAAATTTTTTTCACGCTCTTCATCTCCACGATTATGACCAGCATTCAGATGAATTACCGGACATGGGCAGATGAGCAAAGAAAGAAAAAGAAAAAGGATTTCTTCATTTCCTTTCGTTCCTACGGACTCGGATCGGCATGGCGTTTGGGACCTTGATTTTTTCTATTTCCTTTCTGTCTCTGGTATGACACACACGCCTCAGGAAAGCGGGGGGGGCATTCACTCGTTTGGCAGCCGTGGGAACCGGCTTTGGACACAACACTGGGAAGCGAACTCTCTCGGCCCGCGGGCCTTTAGGAGGGATTTCTGATTCAGGGAAGGCGTTCGGTTTACGAGAGCGAGCGAAATGGCATGTCGGGCCAGGAACAGCTGCTTCCCACGGGACAGCGCGGCCGTATGTAGAAGTACAAGAGTCAACAATGGGGTTTGACTCCTTTTCCTCGTCACGGGAATCTCTTTTTGTGGTTTCCCCATGTGATATTTGCGGTGTGGAGCCTGCTATACGCTCTCTTTCAGAGAACTAGGCGAGGCTTTTCTCGGAACGTTTCCCGATGGAATGTTTTAGCTTCGCCCAAGCTTCGCCGCAGTGGGATGGCGGGGTAAGTTGTGTCAAAACATTGGGAACTGTTTTGGCGCCCCCTAGCGCCTTCTCCTAGACTGGGCTGGGCGATCGTGCCATCGTGGAATGCTGCAAATCATGGGATCCCGGGGTAGGCAGGATCGGTGGTACAATGCGACGGCGCGTTTGATCGTCCCATCTTTTTCTCAACGGCCTGTGCAAGCCGAGGCGTTGCTGCTGTTGAATTCCGCTACGCACCAATTCCCGATGGAAAAATGCTTTCGTCATGACGTGGGGACATG
The DNA here is from genome assembly GCA_001625285.1 of Colletotrichum incanum. Classification (NCBI taxonomy): domain Eukaryota; kingdom Fungi; phylum Ascomycota; class Sordariomycetes; order Glomerellales; family Glomerellaceae; genus Colletotrichum; species Colletotrichum incanum. The sequence continues at coordinate 40,042 of LFIW01000095.1, forward strand.
AACATAGTTTCGGGGTCGCGATGCCGCGGATTCATCAAGGTCGGACTCGATGGCGCTAAATATCCCCAGGTCGCGTGAGGTGTCTGACCGGGCGACCCGGCCGAGCTTCGCGCACGTGAAGTGGGGCGGACCCGACGCGACTGCGACGCTGCACCGGTGAGTCTCTCTTACCTTATCTCTCTTATCGATAAAACGGACATGGACACCGCGATAAGGCGGGCACACCGCTCGTTGTCTCGTCACACTGACACAGCCCGCCTCGGGTCTGCACCATTGCAGCTCTCACCGTCCGCGCGGTTGCAGCAGTGTCCGTTCCTGCGTCTTGAATGAACCGAACGCACTCAAAGAATGACCAAAGATAGATCCATCAGGAGACAAGCACAGGAGAGCAAACCGCGAACCGAGCTGCGTCTGTCGGACGGATTGCCTTACGTTTTGCACACCAAATAAAAACTAGAAAAAAACCGACGCTCTTGTCGGAGCTTGGCTGATCGATGGGCGAATGGGACGGGCCAATGCACTTGCGCAGCCAATGGAATCGAACGTTCGGAACCGGAATGCCATCGAGCGTTTCCGTCCGGCGCGAGTGCCGGACGCATACGTGCAAATGCATGTCTTCAACAACTCCCGTCGCCGTCGCCAGAGATGCCGAGGCACGGAGGCTGTGGCATCCCCCCTTACGTTAAGCTTCGATAGCCTATCCGCGTCTCACCTGCTGAATTATGGGGCCTTCAGCTGCTAGGGAACTCTTCCCAGCAGCACCGCTAATTTGAGCTCCCCCTCCAAAGTCCCATCAGTTTCTCCCAAGCGGATCCGACGTACCATAGTGTGTGGATGGATGGATGGTCGGCCTGGAGCTTTCAGACCCGACTGTTTGCTGCACCAGATCTGAGGTAAGGCAAGCTAAGGTGAGGAGCCCACATTAGCTCCATGGACTCACCACCGTGGACACACTGCAACCGCAGCTGCTCACTATTTCCCTGTCCCAATCCGTTTCGTTTCAACCTACTCCAAACCACCCCTTTGCCGTCCGTGTGTTCCGTGTCCAGGGAAAAGGACGAAGCAGCTCCATCTCTTTTTCCTTCAAGAGCTCCCGAGACTCTCAAACACTTGTTCCCCAGGCCGAGCTCTAACCTTTGCAAGGGTCCTCCTCCCCAACGGCTCCCCCCCCGCCCCCAAAGCAGGCATCTGATAATTGCCGTCCAGCTTCCGAGCAATCTGCGTCCTTCGACTCGACGTTCTCGGCTTCTGGTCTTCTCCTTTCTTCATAATACCTCAGCTGATCCAGTCGACCCTACACAAGCCGTCAAGCTCGTCACGGTGTTCCCCCGCCCCGCCACCACTTTTTCGTGATACCGAATCATCTCTCCACGCTCAATCCCATCCGGCTTCACGGGCGACCCCACACGCATCATGGCCCCGAACTACAAGTACGCCAACTACCCCGGCGCCCGCGAGGCGCCGACCCAGGGCAACTTGGAGACGCCAAAGGAGGACCAGAACCCCGTCCTCCGCGGCTGGCCTCTCGTTGCGGGCTCGACAGTGTGAGTATCTCTTCGTTGCCTCACATAGCTCCTCCGACCATCGCCGACTGACGATGAGAGCAGGCTTGCGAGCTCCGGCGCCGTCCAGCGCTTCTTCTGGCGCAACGCCAAGTTCGGCTCCATCAGAGACCTCCCCGGCCTCGTCGACTACAGATACCGCTTCCAGGTCCGTCTTTCACCGCTCTGCCCTCGCTCACCTACCTCACTAACCACCCGCCAGCCCGACGTCCTCGTCCTCTCCGAATCAGGAACCCACCCGGACCCCCTCCCCCTGACCGCGGAACTCACCACCCCAGCTCCCCAGGACCAACCCTCCCGCTACCTCTCCAGCGCGGACTACCACGCCCTCTACGCCTCCGGCGCCGCCACCCCGCTCGACGTGGTCCAGTCCCTCCTCCCCCTCGTCCGCCGCGCCGAGGGCCACCCACCTCCGGAGACGGGCCCCTACGCCAACGCCTGGGTCGCCTCCCACGGCCGTGAAGACCTCGCCCTCGACGCCGCCCGCGCCTCCACGGAGCGCTGGCGCCGCGGAGAGCCCCTGGGCCCGCTCGACGGCGTGCCCATCGGCGTCAAGGACGACATCGACGTCAAGGGCTACGTCAGCCACAACGGCATGCAGTACCGCCCCGACCTGCCGTGGTTCAAGCCGGCCGAGGAGACGCTGTGGCCCGTCCAGCAGCTCGAGGCCGCGGGTGCCATCGTGTTGGGGAAGAATGCCATGCACGAGTTGGGCGGTGGTATGTTTCTCGTCCCCTTGTTGTCGTCTCTGTGACCCAAGAAAGCTGACCAACCCCTTTCCAGACACCAATGGCTGCAACGTAAGTGACAACTCCGGATTCAGCTCAGGAGAAGACTCGTAGAGGAACGAACATCCGTCCTAACAAACCCTCGCAGCCCCGATGGGGGACCCCCACAAACTGGCACAACAAGTCCTACTACCCGGGCGGCTCCTCCTCCGGCGCCGGCTCCGCTCTCGGCGCGGGCATCGTCCCCATCGCCATCGGCACCGACGCCGGCGGCTCCATCCGCATCCCCGCCTCCTTCAACTCCGCCTACGGCCTCAAGCCCTCGCACCACCGCACCTGCGCCATGAACTCGTCCGTCTGCGTCGTCGGCCCCCTCGCCGCCACCGTCGCCGACCTCACCATCGCCTACCGCATCATGTCGCGCCCGAACCCGGACGACCCCGTCCAGGGCCTCTACACGCCCTCCATCCCCCCCTCCCTGTCATCTTCCTCTCACAAGAAGATCATCGCAATCGACGAGGCCTGGTGGTCCCGCGCCGAGCCCTCCGTCAACGCCGTCTGCCGCCGCGCCGTCGACCACTTCACGTCCCAGGGCTACGTCACCGTCCCCATCCGCATTCCCTACCTCCGCGAGGTCCAGCTCATGCACTCGGCCGCCTGCGTCACCGAGATGCAGGACCTCGCCCGCCACCGCCACCCGGACCCGGAGCAGTGGCAGTCCATCATCAACCATGCCAACAAGATCACAATGTCCGTCGGCACGCAGACCCCCGCGGGCGACTACATGAAGTACGCCCAGCTGCGCGACCTGCTGATGAAGCACATGGCCTTCCTGTTCGAGGAGAACCCGGGCATGCTCCTCGTCACCCCGACGACCCCGCTGCCGGGCTGGCCGCGACACCCTGGCGACGATGCGTACGGCGTCTCGGACGCCAACACGACCATCGCCAACATGAGCTACGTCTACGTCGCCAACGTCAGCGGGTGCCCCGCCGTCACGGCGCCCGTGGGCTACGTCGACCCCGTTCAGGGCGAGGGCAAGATCCCCGTCGGGCTGATGGCCATGGCCGAGTGGGGATGCGAGGAGCAGCTTCTCGGCTGGGCCAAGGAGGCCGAGACATACCTGCTCAAGGAGGGCCGGCAGAGACCCGAGGGATGGGTGGACGTTATTGAGGTCACCAAGAACGGCGGCCTCGAGGCCAAGAAGAACATCTAAAAATAAAATAAAAAGACCTAAAATCATCACGGCACTACAGAGACCATTATCGCAGACCAAAAAAAAAAAGGGGGGGCCAGAGAGAATAACGTGGAGAAGAGAAATAGTCATAATCATCTTAGCCTTTTGTTGTGTTTATATGAGCACCTTGCAACAATAACGGCGGAGGGTCTTGAACCTCCAGTCAGAATCTAAATCTCATGGCCAAGTAAAAAAACAAAAAAACACGCTTGGTTTGTTCGTCGTATTCGGATTCATGACAACAGCGGTGCCCTGACTGCCAGATCTACTTGATGAACTTGGATGCCAGGCCCATGATGCCGCCCGGCTGCTGCTGGCCTTGGCTCTTGAAGTACATCTTGAGCGCCATTTCGCCCGCCTGCTGGATGGCCGACTCCTTGCTCGTGCCGTCGGCGACCTTACCCTGCGACTGGCGCTGATCGAAGAGCTGAGGAGACGTTGCGTTAGCTGCTATTTGTCCATCTGTGCAATCTACCGGTCTCTTTTAGGAAACATGTCGGGGGGAGGGGGTTAAGGGGAGGTCGAAGACGCCAACTCACCCGACTGGCCTCGGCCATGGCGAGACCGGCGAACCCGCCCTGGCTTTGCTTCTGGCCGCCCGTCTCGCCGCTGGAGAACATCTTAAGCGCCTGCATCGCGGCCGCGGCGCCGAGGCCCTTGTCGTCGGCCTTCTCGTCGTCATCGTCGTCACCGAAGAACTTCTTGTGCTTCTTCACGGCGTCTGCGGCGAGTCACAAAGATGTCAGCACATGTTGACCCACTCATACCTCCTATTCCTTCTCCTCCTCCTCCTCCTTTTTCTCTCTCTGTCCAATGTGTCTCCATGTTCGGACAAGGCGGCAGAAGGGGGAAAAGTATGAAAGCGCTGGTAGAGACAGAAAGAAAAGAACATACCATCCTCGTCGATATCCTCGTTCCTCAGCTGCGTCTTCTTCTGCGTCAAGGCCCCCAGCACGCTCGAGAACAAGTCCGTGTCACCATGCGAACCCGAGTGACGCGAGGCCTCGTTGGCTGCGTGGCGGTAATCATCATCGTCGTCGTCGTCGGCAAAGGCTCCGCCGCCGGCAGGGTAATTGCCACCGTGGGATTCTAAATGCGAACGCACCCGAAAGTCAGCAGACCGTTGGCTCCCCCTTCCCCTCTTGTCCCTTTTTGAATTCAGGTACACCCCTCCAGGACGACGAAAAAAAAGAAAAGGTTCGTTCGATTCGGGAATGTTGAAACTTACTGTCGCCACCAGGAAGAGGTTGGCCTATTTAGATAGCCGTCAGTCGGAGCTTCCATGAATCATGGGGGCGCGGGGTAGGATGAGCAGAAGGGGATGGCGGGGTAGTTCAGGAGGGGGGAGGAAAGCTTGTTTAGGACTTACCAAAGCCGCCCTGCTGCTGCTGCTGCTGCTGCTGCTGCTTGTGCTTATCGTTGTCGTCGTTGAGGAACTCCTGCGCGGCATTCATGAGTTTGTCCATTGTAAGCACGTTGAATTCGGCTGGTGATGTTCGGATAAGTGTGTTGATATGTCAAAAGGAATGAAGAGGAAGAAGGATTGCCCAGAGAGAGGAGACCAGGTTGAGAGCTCTTGTAAATAAAAAAAGGAGAGCCACGTCCCCGCATCACCAGCGGGCGATCAATTGTCTCAGGAGCCCTGAGCTGGCCATGCACGCCAAAACAATATCGAACCAGCATCCAATGGCCTGGTTGGCCTCCCGGTTCACAGCCACAATTGACAGACTGAACAACGCAGCCAAGCTAGCTGCCCAGGGGACCTCGAACCCATCTCCAGCTGCCACAAATTGCACATGCCGGTAGTGCGCTTGACATGACACAGTGACTCAACCATACAACATATGGGGCTGGAGTAGTTCAGTCATCGCTCCCGAACGCTGCTGGTTCTAGTGCTTGGCCCCTGTGCCTTGGCTCCCCGCGGTGCCTGAGCTCGGCGTAGCTTGTGAGTTGGACCCTTAGCAGCCCGCCCTGCCCCTCCACGTCTGAAGTGCCCGCACCAAGCAGCGACCAGAGTCCCCACCCGCGACCCATTGATGATCAACAGGTCTAGGTCGCACCCGCATCGCAAGCTCTGACCGTCCAATCAAGACTCCCGTGCTGGGATGGCCTGAGTTGTCCTGACCGCAGAGTTGGAGCCTGCCCAGCTGGGCCCAGGACTTCAGGGTAAACGGCATGTTTCAGGAAACTCCGAGCTTCGCATGTCAATATAACTCAGTAGCATGGTCGCGCAAGTGAGGCGGGTCGAGTTTGGTAGCTGGCTGGATGATCGTCTTCGTGGTTGTACTTGGCGGCCTCTGGCTGCTATCCCAGCAGTTGTGGGCACAGCTGTGGCCGGCCGAGGCGAGGTAGCTAGGTGAAGCGCGCACGCGCATTTAGACATCACTCATCCCGCACTCAGCGGGAGCAGCTCTTCTGGCTGGGGGCCTTTGTTGACCGCCGGCCGAACTGCCACAAACAAGACAACACGTCCGGTAGGTCCCGCCCGAGCCGCCATCCGTGTCGACTGTACTTGACTCGGTGAATGGCTCGCCGGCTAATGAAAAGCAACGTGGCTTAAATTTCGCTCTCTTGAAACTGCTGATCCGGAGACCTCGTCCCGTCGTGTTCAGGTATCTCGGTTGCTGCAAATAAATAAGACCGGAAACGTAGCATACAGCCATATGTTCGTCAGAGTAATAGTCTTGCGCCATGCCGTCTTCCAGACGCCAACTCCAGGGCACATAGGATAGCCGTGCCCAACCCTCTGGGGCATCTGTCGACCACTGCGCCGGTAGTGACCCATTGAAACTCAACCCCCCCCATGCTCGACTTGTAACGAACCCGCCTGATGGCTGGTGTTGTTGCTGTGTCTGTTTTTCTTCTCTTTTTTGGCCCACCGAAGGCCACAGGCGTTGCATAGTGTTTTGGGTCCACTCGGGCCTTTGCGCCATTCGGGAGAATCCAGGGTACCTGGCCGTCGTGGTTAGAATATGCGCAGAGTAGCAGAGAGCTGGAGCTGGAGCTTACCGCAGTCCGTGCAGACGTATTCCTCCGAAGTCTTGAGCTTCTTCTTCTTGTCGCCTGTCCGAGGGTCCCGGTCGAGTGGGATAGCAATCCCGGCGTCGCCCTTGATCAACGTCGGACTTGCGTTGCCTGTCGTGATACCGCGACTTCTCTCGCCCTCGATATACCTCAGCCCGGTCAACATCTCGATGGTGTCCGTGTGCGAAGCCGCTCCTTCGTATCTGGCCATCTTGTCCTTCAGCGAGTCTGGGCGACTTCCTGCGACCCCTTCCAGAGCCTCACGCGTGAGTGCAACGTTCAGAGCCGACGACCTATCGCCCGCGTCTGTGCCGCGAGGTATATGGCTCGGAGCGGACGTCATCGTGGTCTCTGACGGCGTCATGTCTGACCTGCCCTCCTGACTCTGCATCCATTGCCGTTGTGACTCTTCATTTTCCATTTCCTCCTCCCTGCGCAGCTCGGCAATGCGCCTCCTCAGTCGTTCGTTCTCGATCTTGTGTTCTAGGAACGAGTCCAGCAGGCCAGCGTTCTTTGTTGGATATGGGCGCGACATCATAAAGACGGCCTGACAGAACGGCGATTGGTTGTGTGGGTTCGGCGCAAATTTGGCGGCAGCAATGTGGGCATGGCCTACCGACTCGAAAATGGCGTATTTGCCGTCCTTCTTCTTGAACCTGAAGAACAGGCGTAAGGAATTGCCTGAAGCTATGGACTCATTCAACTCGGCGACAAAGACGCCAACGTCGTCTGGATGGACCAGGTCCTTGAGGAAGGTGTCGGTGATCTCCTCTGCGGCGTAGCCCGTCAGATTCAGAATGCTCGGCGAGACGTATCGTATGCGACCGTTGGCGTCGAGTATTTGAAGAAAGTCCTTGAGCTCTTCGACTACTTTCGCGGGCCAGTTCCGCCTCTTGGTGAACTCGGTAAGGGTGCTGCCGGCCTGCTGCAAAGCCTGCGCGTTCAAGCCCCCGGCGGGTGGAGGCCCCGCGCCAACAACACCCGGAGCGTCGTCGCCATTATTTGAATAATTGTTGCTCATGGAGGGCGTATCGTCTCCTAGGCCGTCGGGCATGGGGGTGTTGCCGAGGAAATTAAAGGTGGACATGCCGTTGTCGTCGTTGGGGTTATCGACGCTCATGGACATGGCGTCAAAGCTTCCGTAAACTGTCGGGTCCAGGAGGGAGGACATGATGTTGGGGTCGGCCTCAGCCATCTGCATTGCGTCAGCGCGGCGTAGGGAGCAGACCGTGGAAGATTGTATGGGGTCTAAAAGGACGCGCTGGGGGTTTGGCGGGTCGGGGGGAGACAAAAGGTAAGCGAGGCGGTCGCGGGAAAGTGAGGTATCAGATCAGGGCCAGGTAAGGAGAGCGGGCGGGACGAACAGCATCAAAGGCAGAAAGTGCGTCTTGGGGCCCGAAGCCAAAGAAATTGGCCGGGGGAGGCTGAGGTGGTCCGTGGGACATGGTTGTGGTGGTACTGATCCGATACTGGCCCTGACGGCGTCTAACAAAGGCATTGGCGGTTTACGCCGTGATTCGAGATCAATATTTTGGGGGAGGGAGGTGGTGTTCCCCAGGGCGGAATGTGGTCACCTCACGGTACGGCACTGCAACTCTCTGCTGCGGGCGGCGGGTCTGCGGTCTGCTGCTTGCAACTCAAAAGTGCGACAAGTTCGTTGCGCCCGTGGAGACCATGGAATTGCGCCCACGCCAGCGACAATGACGGAGCCTGAGCCTGAGCCTGAGCCTGAGCCTGCGGTAGCAGACTGCGAATGTGAGCCGACACGGGGACCTGTGCCTGGGTCCGATGAGGCCTAGAATCAAGGTAGGTCAAGGTAATGAAGGAAAAAAAAAAAAGATACGGGCGGCTATGGGGTGTTGTGCATCGACGGGGTGCACGGCTTAGTCTTCCATGCCTCTTTGGATAGACGTCTCTTTTTGCCGAAACAGGAACAAATGGCCGATGTCGAAGCTGATGCCCGAATGCGGGGTGGATGCAGCTGAACGAACGATGAAAGAAGAGAAGACAAGGAACAAGAGACGACGGTAGGGTAGAGCAGATCGGGTGTGGTTTGAATGAGAGGTTTCCAATCGACGGGGTCTCGCAGCAATTAATAAAAGGCCGGGCTGGATTGCTGCTAGTACAGACGTGACCAGGCCAGTCTGGTTTGGTGCGTGTTGGCCTTGCGGTGCGGTGCGGTGCAGGGGCGGGCAGGTGTAGCGGCAGCAGTACCTAGCAGTACGCAGCGCTGATAGACGACGCGGGAGAGAGGAAGAGCGTGAGAGTCGGCGTTGGTTGAGGGTGGTAATGAGGCGAGGCGCGTGTCTTGTTCCTCCGTCCTTTCTCTTGGGCAGTGTTCCGACTGTCGTGAGACACAGCCTATGTATGGGTTGGGTTGGGTTGGGTTGGGGTCCAGTCAGGTCGGGAGGTGGACCATGAGGCCGAGTCTGACCACCTCAGAAGACGAAGATAGGGTCGAAGCGAGCCGAAGGCGAGAAGCCGAGGAAGGGTGGGAAAATGGGATGAGATGGAACAGGATCGGAGAATGGAGGGAGAAGAGGGGGAAAAGAAAAGACAAGAGACAAAGAGGCGCGGGGCTCGAGGGAGAGAGATAGAGAGAGATAGAGAGAGAGAGAGAGAGAGAGAGAGAGGGGGGAGAGCCGGGTTGTGTGAATGGTCGCGTTCGAGTCGTCACCACCATGGGAAAAAATTCAGCAGAGGGATATTGGCCTTGTCTCCTTGCTCGCCTTGGGGGTGGTGGGAAACAGGGTGCGCGGTGCAGGTGCAAGCGTACTTACTATGTACAGAAGTGTGGTGCGGTGCGGTGGGATGGGCCAGATGGAACACGACGTGGAAAAGCAGGGACCTGAGGGAAGATGGGAAACTACAAAATGGAAATGGAGCACATGGCAATTTTCAGTCGCAGGACATGGACATTTGGCCACTGGCGCACCTGATGTACACCCTGGAGGAAGGTAACCCCCATTCCCATCTACTTCCACATCCCAATCCCCCCCTCCCCCTCCATCGTCCATCCTCCCCGCCGCGTGCGCCTCCAGTTCGGCACACCGCAGCAACTCAGGTCCCCCAAAACCGTCCATCCCGGGTGCGTCCTTTAGTGGCCACTTCTGCTCGTCCGTCCCAGTTGTCCGTCCATCTTGGAAGTCAGCAAGCTGCCTTTGTTCCACGCAGGCTACCTAGTACACCATAAAACAGGCCCGCTGCAGGGTGCCGATTCGCATCATCTGCCTGCCCTCAGCTCCCCTCTTCCTAACCAGCCCACCATGACACTGATACGGCATGTCATGCTCCCAGCTTGCACGGTCCACGCCGAGCGGGCTATCCTGTGTGGTGGTCCCCGAGCTGAATTTCCATGAGCTTCGCACAGCGATGATCCCCTGGGAGGCGCCAGCTGCGGTGCCACGCTCCGGAGCAAATGCCCCGGCCGGACGCTGCGGTCGGAGGTTGCTGTACGGGGGGCCTTGGAAGTTGGTATCCTCTGGAGTCGTGCAACAACGGGTCCCGAGTGGAGAAAAATGGCGTCTGCCTTCGCTGCAGGACGCCGAGGGCCCCCAGTGTGTGTCCGCGGTGTTTCTTCCAGAACCAGGGCTCCCGCAGAGCTTTCGCGGCAGAACGAAGACCCTGGCAGTGTTTTGCGAGGGGCTGGCGCTGAGCTGAGCAAGAACCCCCCCCCCCCCCCCCCCCCCCCCCCCCCCCCCCCCCATCCGCCTCTTACCTCAGCGGCAGGCTTTGCGACCCAACCAAGCATGGAGATTACATAAGAAGGCACCGCAGCTAGGTCGCTGGCTGAGGGTGGAGATTTGAAGGGTCGCTTACCCCAACACGGTTACACCCATCGATCGTTCTGGGCCCTGCGGGCTTGCTCGAGGAATGAAGGCTGCTCTCCCGTCATCGCCTTTGCGTACTCGCATCGCCTTTCGCAAAACCCGTCTGATATTTGACATGGTCTGAAGGGAGCAATGCAGACTATTTTAAGTTGCATCATGATGTCATTGACTGAGTTGCGTCAATTTGACTGCAGCCTTTGACTGTCATGCACCAACACCTCGTGCCGTATTTGCGGATTGAATCGTCTGCCTGGCAGCTTGTCGCCGCCGGCTACCATGCAGCAGGAAGCATAATAGAACCGCATCTCGTTTCATTCAGTACGAAGCACCTTTGAGATAGGTCCGCCATCGCCACGCCCTCTCTTCTTCTTCTTCTTCTTCTTCTTCCTCCTCCCCTGTCATCCTCCCAGTGTCAGAGGAAGGCACTCGTTCAAAGGGGCCGAGGAAAACCATGAATGAATAGGGGACGTTAGGGGATGTTAGGGGCGAAAGGACCACAGCCAGCGGGATACGGAGGCAACAAGGAAGGACAGTGGACGCATATGATTTCGAGGCTGCCCTTGTCTTTTTGTCGCCTGCATTGCTGTGTGGCCTGCGCAGGAGCCTCTTCCAAAGGTTGGCCCGGGTCTAAGTACAGAGTAGCGTCTCATCTTCTGTTGTGGTCGACTGCAACTTCAAGCACCCTTCAGATTCTCATTTGCCGGGTGTGTGTCACTGCATGCCTGGTGCCACTACCTACCCAGGCTACATGCTGGCTGCAGGCAAGCCTTAGTCATCCGAGTCAGTCGGCCAGTGGCCTGCTTTGCGCCAGCACTTCGGCTGAGCCAGCACCTCACTGTGAAGACAACCCCACGAGCTCAAGACGGACGGACGCTATCCCAGCCGCCGTAGCGTGGGGGCTTGGAACCTGGAGTCTAGGTACTGAAGGCGCTTCTTATCTTATCGGCAAGCGCGAAGTCACGCTTTTTCGCATCTGCTGCCTTAACGCGTGCCATATCCAGCGTCTCTGGAGCTCGCGTCGCATCCCGCGCACGTCCAGCAGCGTCTATTAACGCCCACCTCAAGCGACCTCCACCGACGGCAGCCTGGTGCAAGGCAACAAGTACCACCTCTCGCCGGGAAGCACAAAGCTGAGTATAACTTCTCCTTCAGCTTCCATTCAAACTTCTTCTTCGACAACACCACCACCAACGACAGCCCCGCACAACCAAGTCCCTCCACACCCTCGATTCGCATGGCATTTGGCCCTGAGAGGCACCGCCCGCCATGTCCAAAATCGATAAGCTGTCCGTCCAGGGCATTCGCTCTTTCGGCGGCAGCCGCGAAACCATCTCCTTCTACACCCCATTGACCCTCATCGTCGGATACAACGGATCCGGAAAGACCACCATTATCGAGTGTCTCAAGTACGCCACTACCGGCGAACAGCCCCCCAACAGCAAGGGCGGTGCTTTCGTCCATGACCCAAAGGTTGGTAAACCGCTCTCCGTTCGCTGCAATCCTTCACCAATGAGCTCGGACTGACCCTTTCTAGTTATGCGGGGAGAAGGAAGTTTTGGCACAGGTCAAGCTCGCATTCACTTCGACCAGTGGCCACAAGTGCGTGGCCACGCGTAGTTTGCAGTTGACTGTCAAGAAGAACTCCCGATCTCTCAAGACTCTCGAAGGATCACTGGTCTACAACAACAATGGCGAGCGCACCGTTATTTCGTCCAGGGTCGCCCAGATGGACGAGTTCATCCCGAGAGAACTCGGCGTCTCTAGAGCTATTCTCGACTACGTCATCTTCTGCCACCAGGACGAGTCTCTGTGGCCCATGAGCGAGCCTGCGACGTTGAAGAAGCAATTCGATCAGATCTTTGAAGCAATGAGATACACCAAAGCCATCGACAACCTCAAGGTCCTCAGAAAAAAGCAGGGCGAAGAACTGGCCAAGCTCAAGATCTTCGAGGAACAAGACCGAATCAACAAAGAGAAGGGCGATCGTGCCGAAAAGCGCTCCATGGCATTGCAGAAAGATATCGAAGAGTCTCGGGAAAAGTGTAACGCCCTCACCCTCGAGATGGAAGAGCTGCAGGAGCAGATTCGCGAGAAACACGAGCAGGCCAACAGCTACTTGAACATTGTCAACGACCTCAAGTTCAAGAGGGACCAGCTTACTTATCGCGAAGGCTCTATAGCAGATATCAAGATGACCCTCGAAGAGCTTCCCGAGGACGACGCGTACCTGGAGAATGCGCTTGCCCAGTACGAGGAGCGCATGGCTCGCTATGAGGAAGAAGCAACCGAGAACAAGGCCCAGTATGCCGAGCTACAGAAGGACCTCACCCAGTCCCGCCGCGAGCTTTCCGCCAAGCTTGCTGAGCAGGGCAAGCATCAGTCTGACAAGGACAAATACGAACGGCAGCTTCAGTCCCGCATGCAGCTGGTTCGGGACGCCGCGGATCTTCACGGATTCCGTGGCTACGACGGCGACCTCAAGAATGCTCAGATCAAGGCCTTCAACGAACGCATCCAAAAGCTGCTGGCCGAGAAGAAGCGCGACCTTGACCGGGCACAAAAGGAGAATGCGCGTGAGCTGGACGAAGCCACGGGTGTCATCACCGAGCTCGAAGGCCGCAAGGCAACGACGACTCAGAATCGTGTCTTCGCCAAGCAGCGGATGGGCGCCATCGATAAGCGAATCAACGTTTTGCAGATGGACATCAACCGGCTGGACATTGACGAGGGCGCCAAGGCCATTCTCGACAGCCAGTTCGAGGACGTTGAAAGCCGGCTGAAGAAGGCAAATGAGTCATTGGTCAATGCCGACTACGACAACCAGCTCCAGCAAGAGAATGAGAGGTTGTGGCAACTCGAGAGTGAGAACGAGAAGCTTGGCCGCGAGCTGATGGAGTGTACGAGGCTTGCCTCTGAGCGGGCACAGCTAGACTTGCGGAAGAAGGAACTGTCAGATCGCAAGCGCAAGCTTGATACCCTCACCAACACGTGGAAGCCCAAGTTGGACACGCATGTTGGCACCACGTGGCAGACAGACACCCTCGAGGCTCAGTTCCACGATGCCCTGAAGCGCCAGAACAAGGTTGTCGCCGAAGCTCGCCAGAAGCGGGACTTGGCGCGAGACAAGCAGCAGAAGGTTGACTTCAAACTGAAGAGTGCCAAAGATCTCGGTGCCAAGAACGCAGATGAAGCACAGCGTTGCCGCAGTGTCGTCGTCAACGCCTTGCAGGCGGTCCGAGACGGTGCCACCATCGATGATTACGAGGAGGAGGTCAAGATGCACGAGGAAGACGTAGAGACGTACACCACTGATATCAGCCTCTTGGACGCCCTGGCGGACTACTACCGTGGCTGTCAGAAGACGCTGCAGGAGAAGAACAAGTGCCGACTCTGCGACCGCAACTTTGACGACAAGTCGAATGTCTCCAAGTCTCGATTCTCGGACAAGCTGATCAAGTTTCTTGATCCCAACAAGAAGGAGAAGGCAGAGGAGGATCTCGCCAACTCCACTGCCCTGCTTGATTCCCTGCGCAAGGTCAAGACGCAGTACGAGACGTACCAGAGACTGATGGCAGAGCTCCCTTCCCTGAAGGAAGAGATTGCTTCTCTCGAGGCTGAATGCGAAACTTTGGGCCGGCAGCTGGAGGAGCACGATTCCGTGGTCAGTGCCGAACAAGGCAAGCTGAACGATATTGAGTCCCTCACCAAGACGGTCATCAGCATCACCCAGGCCCTCAAGGACATCAAGGACTCCGAGGCGCAGGTCGACCGAATCATGTCGCAACAGTCGTCCGGCACGGTTAGCAGAAGCGCCGATGAGATCCACGAACTCCAAGCGACTTGCAACGAGCAGATCAGATCGATGAAGAACAAGATCTCCAAGACAACGTCGGATCGCCAACGGATGAAGGACCAGATCAACTCACTCGAACTGGAGAAGAGTGAGCTCCGGAACAAGCTCAGCAAGGCCCTCAACCAACTGGAGCGCAAGAAGGACTTCCAGAACCAGATCCAGACCCTGAAGGAGGATCAAGTCCATCAGCGAGAGTTGATTAGTCAAGCTGACCAGGAACTGGAGTCCATCGAGCCCGAGATCGCCGAGGCTAGATCAGTCCGAGACGACACCTTGCAGCGTGGCCGTACCAAGGAGCAGGCTATTGCCGAGGAGCGGGACAAGGTCGCTGACTCGGTTACGGAGCTGAAGATGGTCGAGAACGACATCCAAGACTACGTTGACCGCGGCGGCCCCTCCAACCTGGCAGCCAACCAGCGCGCCATTGCCAGTCTCGAGAAGTCCATCGCAGCTCTGGACAAGGAGATTTCGGACTTGACTGTGCGAACGAACAAGCTGAAGCAGGATATTGACAATGGCGACCGCAAAAAGCAGAACATCAGTAACAATCTGAAGTACCGCCAGAACCTGCAACAGCTCGAGATTCTCCGTCGGGATATCGAGGAGCTGGAGTCCCGCGACGCCGACGAGGACTACAAGACGCTGATCGCCGAAGCGAAGCAACTGGAGAACCGCCACAACCGGCTGGTCGCCGATCGCGGCTCCATCATGGGCCAGATGAAGACCAAAGACGAGGAGCTCGAGCGACTCTTGCTAGAATGGGAGCAAGAGTACAAGAGCGCTGCCAAGAAGTACCGCGAGTCGCACATCAAGGTCGAGACGACTAAGGCGGCCATCGAAGACCTGGGCCGATACATCTCGGCCCTGGACACGGCCATCATGCGGTACCACAGCCTGAAGATGGAGGAGGTCAATCGCATCGCCGGCGAGCTGTGGCAGAGCACGTACCAGGGCACTGACATCGACACCATCCTCATCCGCTCGGACAACGAGAATGCGACGACGGGCCGGCGCTCGTACAACTACCGCGTCTGCATGGTCAAGCAGGACACGGAGATGGACATGCGCGGACGCTGCTCGGCGGGCCAGAAGGTACTCGCCAGCATCATCATCCGCCTCGCCCTCGCCGAGAGCTTCGGCGTCAACTGCGGCCTCATCGCCCTCGACGAGCCGACGACCAACCTCGACAAGGACAACATTAAGAGCCTCGCCGAGAGCCTGCACGCCATCATCAAGGCCCGCCAGGCTCAGAGCAACTTCCAGCTCATCGTCATCACCCACGACGAGGAGTTCTTGCGGCACATGCGTTGCAGTGACTTTTGCGACAGCTTCTTCCGCGTCCGGAGGGACGACAAGCAGAACAGCGTCATTACGAAGGAGAGCATCACGAGGGTTTTGTAAAGCATTGCATGAGGGAGTGTGCGCGGGCGTTTGGCTGGCAATGGAAACTTTGAGGGTTTGCTTTACGATGGATCATGGCAAGCACGGCGTCTGGATGGTTTCTTCTTCTTCTATGTTACCCCCGAGCGTGCTTACTTCCTCATGTAGTCGAGAGGACTGCTTGCGCCATCGCCTGAGCGTTTGAGCTTGTGTTATGATACCTCGCCAATGGAGACTTGACATTTCAACTCACAACTCACAATCCTCTCTCACTTTCACGCAATCTTGTGATGATGTGGTCCAAGGACCCCCACCCAATAAGGGGTAAATTCAATTGCGTCCTGTACCTGATTTCACCTCATGCAATTCTAGACACGCCGTAAATCCCCATAACACTGAATGATGCAGAAGTGAACTCGATAAAGGGGGGGGGGATGGGGGGCGGGGGGGTTCGGCAAGGATTCGGTGAAAGCGGTTCATGGTATCATATAGCCTCCCCTAACACGTAACGCGGGCATCTTTCCAAAGTCATGCGCGACGGCCTCGTCAATTGTCCGTCCCCGGTGTCTCCGTTTTCGCCTCGGCCTCTTGCGCAGCTTCGGCCGTCGCGTCGTCCTTCTTGGCTTCGGCCTTTGCCTCGTCATCTCCAGTCTCGGCCTCGGCGGCTTCGGTCTCATTCTTCTCCACCGGTTCCTCCTTGCCACCCTCTCCCTTCTGCGGCGAGCCGACCGTGGTCTCCGACACTTCTCCGGCCACGTCGCCCTCGTGCTCCTTGACCTTCTTGCTCGCAAGGCCGTCGAGCTCCTCGTCGGCATCGCGCTTAGGATGCGACGTGACGCTGGTGTCGGACGCCGCGTCGTCGACGACCGCCTCGGCAGGTGCGTCCCCGGCGGCAGCGTCCTCCTTGTCCGCGCCCTCGGGCGGAGGCGTGGCGTGCGTCTGCTCGGCTTTCCGGCCCACGGCGGCCTCGACGTCGATGCCCTGCATCTCAACGCCGGGCCCTCCACCGACGAAGCTCGTCGTCTCGCTCTGCGGACCAAGGTCGCCGACGCCGATTTCCTCGGGGCCGCGAGCGTGCGGAACCTCGTTCTCTTCTTCAGCCACGGCAGTGCCGGTGGCATATTCTTGCTGCTGCCCCTGCTCCTGCTTCTCGGGGCTGCTGGTTCTGCCGCCGTCCCCGCTTCGCAGGGCCGCGGCGTGTTGTGCTTCTTCTGCTTGTCGCACGAGTTGGTTGACTGGAACGACGCCCTGCTCCTGCTCTTGTCGCAGTAACTCACCTTGTGTTATCGCGCGGTTGCTGCTGCTTGCACCCATGGACGGTATGCCGTTGACGCTGACGCTGACCGTCTCGATGCTGCCGACGCCGTTGGGGCCGTCGATGGTCTCCGTCGACTCGGTGCGGATCTCGGCCGGACCGCCCCCGTTGGAGGAGGCCGGCGAGGAGGATCCCGGGCTCGGGCGGCGGGTGAGCCAGGGGATCGGGGTTAGTAGGGCGCCGCCGAGGGCCTCGTCCGTGCCGACGGTCGAAGCCACCGAGTTCGTCGAGTTGCTCCAAGCGACGGCCGCGGCCGGGTTCTCCTGGCCGTTGGCGCTGCCGTTGGAGAGCAGCGTCATGGTGGACATGTCAGGGATGGCGGGCGGGAGCGGGTAGGTGTTTGCGCCGCTGGTGACGTGGACGACGCGGTCGACGGCGTGCAGGTACGAGGCCAAGTGGCGGTAGTGGCGGCGCGGTTCGAGTACGAGCTCGGCAAGGCGCTGGATCGTGTGCGGCGGGTACTTGGGAAAGGTCGACAGGACGGAGTTGATTTCGTCGAGCATGGCCGCGATCTGGGCCGGGAGAGATTCCGAGGCGGCGGCGGCGGTGGCGGCGGCAGATGATGCATCAGCGGCGGTGTTGGCGACTTCACTTTCGGCGGGGGCCGTTGACGATGATGGGACGTTGGGCTTGCTGTTCTCCTTGTCGGCGTCCTGCGACGAGGGCAGGCTACTGGCGGGTTCGAGGGACGACGAAGGGAGCGGCGAGAGGAGTCGCGGTTGTTGGCCTGACGCGTTAATGGGCTGAGGAGGGGTGGGCAGGTTCGGGATGGGAAATTCATTGTGAGCGATCTAGACATTCGCGATGCGAACTGGTGAGCGCGCCCTACCCAGAAGGTTTCCAAACATTGTGCGGCCATGGGGTTGTTCGGACGGGCTGGTCTTTTCGAAGCTGGCTGGGGGAACGGGCGGACGTACCTTATCTAGCCTCGAGATGATTCCTTGCGATAGGGCGGGCCACAGACCGCTGTTGCATCTCGTGGTCAGCAGATGAGCTTGAATGTAGTGATGGGATGAGCTGTCCGACGTACTAGTCCATCTGGCCACCCGTCGCGACTGTCCGCAAGAGGTCCTCGTCGACCTCGATCTCCATTCTGGCGGGTTTGAGGGGTGTTGGGCGAGTTGGTGGTGGTTGAAAGATCAGCCGCCCACTGACGTCGCGTGCCTGTGAAAAAGCGCGACTGTTCGGCAGAAGGTGGTGCTGAGGACGGGAGATGCGCCTAAACGAGTTGCACCTTGCGCCAAAAGATAGAGACTCAGTGACGGGAAGACCAGCCAAACGCAGTTGCAAGGAAAAGAATTGGGTATGTCTTACCGCCTCGACAATTCTCGGTCGTAAAAGAAATCATTAACCATGAGAACGCAATAGGTCAACGATGCATTTCTCTTAAAAAAAGAGTCCAAAAAGCAATGGATTTGATCGATGCAGGGATCGAACCTGCGATCCTCTGCGTGTAAAGCAGATGCCTTGAACCGCTGGGCCAATCGACCATCCTTGGTTGGTGACTGTATAGAGAAATTAGATGTACATAACCTTTGTTTAGACCCGCTTCTCAAGGTACCCACCAGCCGAGCTTTGTACGTCACATCGGATGTTTCCAAAATGTGAAGCTTCCACAGCTCTTCCGCAAACAAAATACTAAATCACTACAACAGAGCATCATGCGAGGCCTCCGAGTCTCCAATTCGCTCCTCCGGGGCGCCAATGGCATTCTTCCAGCTGCGCAAAGGTTGTTTTCCGACCTCAATCCCAAGCAAAGAACCCCAATTGACCAAAGAATAACAGCCAAACACGGGCGCCGCTCGCAGGTCGCCTGATCACAGCGTCCAACGCCCTCCCCCAAACAACGACAACGACCAACTCCCCCCTCGCGGCGCGCCCCTTCTCCCACTCGACCCCTCTCCGGAAGAAGAAGAAGGCCCCGCAGTACCCAACCTACGACTCCCCCGAGATCGTCTCCCGAACCTCCCACACCGTCGACGAGGCCGACCACGACGACTTCCCCGGCTCCAAGCACCCGAAGCCCGACCCGTCCGACCCCCTAAACTTCGCCGACGTCGCCTCGCGCTTCTCGTCCCTCGCCGCCCACCACACCGAGATCCTCAAGAAGCTCCAGTCCGGCGACCGCTTCTCCCCGGACGCCATCGGCGCCCTGAGCGTCCAGCCCGACCGCAAGGACCCGACGACCTACCCCCTCCGCGAGCTCGCCGAGATCGTGCCCCGGCCCGGCGGGCGCACCGTCTCCCTCCTCCTCCACGAGAAGGACTACGTCAAGCCCGTCATGGCCGCCGTCCAGGCCTCGGCCGACTTCAACCAACAGCCGCAGCGCGACCCGGACAACGAGCTCGAGCTCATCCTCAAGGTGGAGGCGACCAACAAGGACGTCGTCGTGCGCAGGGCCAAGGACGCCGCCCAGGCGTGGCGGGAGAAGATGCGCACCGTCACCGAGAAGCGCAAGAAGGTGCACGCCAAGTGGCAGAAGGAGGCGGACATCGTGCCCGACCTGAAGAGGCGGGCCGACAAGGAGCTGCAGAAGCTGCAGGACAAGGAGATGAAGGTCGTTGATGCGGCGGAGCAGCAGGCCGTCAGGAAGATCCAGGGCTGAGCTTCACCTCCGACCATTCTGCCCCATCCCCTTCTCGCGGTCGAAACCCCGTGAAGAAGAGGAGGGGGGAGCACCATGTATATGAATGGAGGGGTTTCTTTTTTCTTTTCTTTTTTTTCAAAAAAAAAAAAGGAAAATATTTTCTTGTGTTACTAGGGTGAGGCAGAAAAGCCTCGAAACGTCCAGTCTGTAGTGTACAGTAGAAGAGACTTTCGGATCTAAATGTACAACATTTTTGTCTTTCAATAACCCCCCTTAATCCTACAATGTTCTTCTTCCGGTTGTCTCCCCTCCCATTCTCCCTTCGCTCGCCCTCTGCGTGTGTGCGGTGGTTCCGATCAACTTGGAAAAAAAAGAAACCCCCTCAAGCCCTCGCGGCCTTGCCCCCGGCAGCAGGCTTCCCCTTAGCCACCAACGCCGCAATCTTGCCGTCAAACTTCCGCCCGTCGCCCGCGCCGTACGTCTCGTTGAGCAGATGCGACTCCCTCGCCATGCTCACCGGGTCCCGGCTGCCCCGCTCCACGAACTTGGGAGCCGCGTGCTGTCCCTTGACGACGCGGTCGACAATGTACTCCCTCACGGCCTTGCCCGCGCCCTCCTCGAGCTTCGCGGCCCGCACGGCGTTGACGTCGGCGCTCGCCGCGTCCTCGGGCGTCGTCCGCACGTCCTGGACGAACTTGTCCTTCTCGGCCAGGTCGCTGAAGAAGTACGTCCCCTTGCCGCGGAACGCGAGCTCCGACGCCGTGTGCTGCGTGTCGGACCAGTGGTCGGGCGTGTAGTGCTTCCCGCCCGCCACCTCACGGAGCGAACTCATGACGGCGGCGGGGGCGGCGACGGCCGAGGACGAGCTGGCGATCGGCATGGACGGGACGAACCCCAGCAGCCCCTCGACGCTCACGGAGGGGGTGAAGGCCTCGGGCAGGAACCCCTGGTCGCGCGCCCGGACGTAGGTGTGCTCCTCCGCCGTCTCGGGACGGAAGAAGCGCTCGTACGCCGAGGCGCGGTCGGCCTTCCTCTCCGCCTCGTTGGCGCCGTCCTCGCCCTCCCTTCTGGGTCCCCCGCGGCCGCCGCCACGGCCCCCGCGTCCGCCGCGCCCTCCACGCCCACCTCCACGGGCTCCGAACCCGCCTCGTCCACCAAAGCCGCCACGGCCACGGCCACCGAACCCGCCCCGGCTAGGGCCTCCAGCCGAGAACCCAGAGGGGAGATCGCGTCCGCGACCACCACCACCGGCGGGGCCTCCGCGTCCGCCGCGCCCGAAGCCCTGCGGCAGCTTCACAAAGTTGGTGCCGCCGAGACCGCCGAGACCGCCGAGACCGCCGCGGTTGGGCAGGTTCTTGATGTCGATGACCTTGGGCTTCGCACCCGCACCGGCGCCCGCATTGGCGCCCGCATTGAAGGCGACCGCGTTGTTGCTCGCTCCGCCTGTCCTTGGCCCGCCTCTCAGAAGCTGACCAATCTCGCTAGCCGCGGCGCGGGATCGTTCTCGTCCGGTCGATAGGGGTGCTCTCTTGGAAGGGGCAGCGCTGCCAGTGTTCTTGTTGTTGGAGGAGGGTTCGTCTGCGGCGCGCAATTGCGTCGTGGAAAAGGTTCGGATGCACGTCTTGATGGCAACCACGTCTGGCTTTATGCGGCTGCCGGCCGATCGCAGAGCCTGCTGGTGCATTTTGGGCGGATTGGGGGCGACAGGTCCGCGATCGTTTGTTTGTACAGAATGGTGAGCCTTCTCGCTGAACTGATCGATCCAAGGAGCTGTCTCTGAGAAAAATCTTCGTTACGTAAGCTGCCCGAGTGGTATGTGCGCCAGTCGATTTGGACACGGACCAACCTAGCTTCGAGCTGCGACCCCATGGTAGAGTCGCTAAGCGAAGGTGCTCTTTGTTACCTCTGTCCAAGAATTAATATTGCGCCTCAGGCCACCGATATATGGTCACAAGGCCCGAGGCAACCACAATGTACACGTTATTGCCTGTTGAACCGCATTGCATTGTCTTGGATATCTTTACATTAGGATACTCCGAGTCGGGAAGTATCAAAAGATACACGTAAGGTGTTCATCGTCAGCAGGGGATGCTACCCCGTACATTGCCCGTGACTCGTCTTCGTTCATATGCTTTCCCACTCTCAGTACGCCAAGCCTTATTCTTTCGTATGCTTTTCCCTCTCTCTCTCTCTCTCCCCTCCCCCGTCTCAAATGCAATCCAATAACCATAAAAGCCAATCCATCCTCCCAAGTCTTTTTTGGCGTCAGTTGCCCCCCCCCCCCCCCCCCCCCCCCCCCCCCCCCTCCCTTGAACGCCTTTCTGGCTGATCATCTAAAATGCCACCTCACCGAACACGTCTGATGTAACAGCAAGTTCTCGCTGGCGTAAAAAAAAAAGAGTCCATCACGGAAACTCAGTTCCGAGATCCCAATCAACAGGCTCCTTGATGCTGGTGACACAACAGCTTGCAACTGACAAGCCCTGGAAAGAGACCACTTCCCCGAGCCCAGTACTGCTTAAGTCGAGGCCACAGGTTTTACAGTGGTTAATGTTCTGTACTTTGAAACCAACTCTTCGATCTTGGGCATCAAGTCCGGTATCCTGAAGGGCTTGGAAATCACGTCGTCCTGTAAGGTAGTGTTAGTCAGGCTCGTGGCGGGCAAGCTCAAGATAACTTACGATACCGGCGGCTTTCGCGCTCTCAATCTGCTCTGGCCGCGCGTAAGCCGTGACGGCAATGATGGGTATATGCGAAATGAGTGTTCCTGCCCGCTCTAGTTCCCGAATACGTTTAGCACACGTCATACCATCCATAACTGGCATCTCCAGGTCCATGAGGATAACGCTGAGTTCGAATCCTTCGGCCTCATTTCCGACCCAGAAACGAGACTTCTTAAGCTGGTCGAGCGCCTCGCCCCCATGGTTCGCAACATGAGTGATGTTGCCACAGTTCTGGAGTTGTTTCCGCAGAACCCTCTGGTTCACAATGTTGTCTTCCACAATCAGCACGTCATAAAGCGGCGTCGCTGCGACGACTGGCTTCTTGAAAGACGTCCGCCTGGGCAGAGTGGTAGGCGGAGGGGTCGACGGAGCCGAGGCGGTCCCGCTCTTGATGGGTCGAGCCAGGTTGAGCGCCGAAAGGGTCGCCGACTCTGAGCTTGGCGTTGCCGTCTTGCGACATTTGACATAAAACGCAAAGGTGCTGCCAATGCCCTTTTCGGAGACGACGCCAATCTGTCCACCTTGCAACTCAGCCAGCATCCGCGAGATAAAGAGGCCAAGGCCCGATCCGCCGTATTGCACGTGGGTCCGGGGTGAAGCCTGAGAGAAGCGCTGGAAAAGAAGCTTCTTCTCGTCCTCGCGTAAACCCGGCCCTGTATCTTGGACCGAGAAGTGGAGATTGAGCTCTTCCCCAGTGCCCCAGTCCTTCTCTTGGATCAAGGCCTGGACGTCCTCCTTACGGGTCGGGAAAAAGGAGACGCCCTTATCTGTGACCTCGGTGATGTTCTTGGAGGCGCTCATCCTCATTGTGATCAGGCGTTTCTCGCGGCCTTGTGTGAACTTGATGGCGTTGGTCATGAGGTTGATCAGGACCTGCCTCAGCCTCGACGGATCCAGTCTGACCCAGTCGACACCATGAGTGATGTACGCCTGGTCGATCGAGAACTCTAGCTTGATCTCGTGTGTGTTCAACTCCGACTCGAACATCTTGATGACGTGCCTCACTATCGTAACGGGGTGCGAGTCGACCGGGGTCACTAGTAAAAGTTGTGAGTCAAGCTTCGACAGGGTTAGCACGTCGTCAACGATGCGCTTTTGATGACTGGCGCAAAGGTTGATGGTACTGGCGGCTTCCGTGCAGCCGTCCAGAAGGGTTTCAAGCTCCTTTTCGTCGTGCTGTTGTGAACGGTACTCGGCGATACTGTTGACAATTTCGTCGGCGCACTGGAGAACGGCGCTCAGTGGGTTGCGCATCTCGTGACTGGTAATGTCGATGAAGTTCTCCTGTTGGCGCTTGAGCTCAACCGCCTCTTCTCTGCGCTGTTTCTGGAAGTCCTCGGCCCATTTTTGGGGCGAGATATCTGTGATGCAGGCGAAGATGCTCTTGAGATTGCCATCCTCGGTCTGCTCGGGGAAAGCGCTCATCAACACCCAAGTATCAATGGTGTTGAGTCCGTTTTGGCGGCTGCATTTGAAGCGGAACTCGATTGTCATGGCTTCCTTTTCTTCAATGAGCTTCCTCCAAGAGCGCTCGACCCCCGGGCGATCTTCATCCTTTACGCTCTGCATCCACGTATTGACGCTGTCCTCTGTTCTCGGGTGTCGGGAGATCTGCCACCACATGTCGTTGGCGAAATTGATGAGACCCTTGTCGTTAGCAATGAAGATACCCACCGGCGCAAATTCCGCCATTCGCGTAAACTTGTACTCGCTTTCGACCGCTTCTTGCGTCCTCAGGTACAACTCCATTTGTAGTTCCTGGCGATCCAGCGCGGCCAAGCGAGCAGCCCTCTGACCCCTCCTGATCTCTTCTTCGAACAGCACGACCGATGCCATCGACGTCGCCAGTTGTCTTGACAGGAGGTGGATGAAGAGCTGGTATTCATCGTCGTACGGCCGACGGGGATTGGTGCCCAGGATGATAAAACCCACGACGGACTCGCCGGCTGTAGTGGGATGAACGGGAAGGATGACAATCGTCTTGGACGGGTCGCCGAAGCCCCTCCATTCCAGGCCTTCGAGCAGCCTAGTCGGGAGGTTGCCTGCGTCTGCCGATAGAACGATGGGTGCCCCTTGCATCGTCATTGACTGCCGCATGTAGGGTGCAAAGCCTTCGTCCGAGGACTTGAGGTCGAGGTGAGTGAGAGCTGCCGGATGTCCCTCAGGAACGCCCAGGCTGCCTTCGAGGTGCAACAGTGGGGGATGCGCTATGCTTCCCGAGTGCATAGAAGACACTTCGCTTTCGCTGTTGTCGTCCTTGACCGAGTAGATGAGGGCGAGCGGCACATCCACGTCGTTGAATTCCAACCCCTCCTTTACTCGTGACCAGAAACCCCTGACGTCTTTAGCGGCAGCCGTCTTCTCGCCAACCTCGCGCAACGTGAGCATGCGACGTTCATTGACCTTGCGACGGGTGTTCTCGAATGCTGGGTTGTAGAGTCCAACCACCTGACCATCACTGCCCAACAACGGAATAATGGACCACGAAAAGAACGTCTCTTCAACGAATCCGTGCCGCATGATGAAGAGCTGGTTATCGTTCTTCATGACTGACTGGCCGTTTGTCCAAGCATTGGTGATGATAGGTTCAAGGTCGTTCCATATCTCTGGCCAAGCGTCTTGATACCGCATGCCCATGAGTTTCGGATGCTTCTGGCCGGCCAGTTCGATGTAAGCCTCATTGTAAATGGTGACGTTGTCTTCTCCCCAGTACATGGCAGCTGGATGAGGACTACCCATGACCATGTTGGCCATGGCCCGCAGTTCCGGACTCCAGTGCTCTATGGGGCCCAGGGACGTAGACGCCCAGTCGGTATTCCGACAAAAGAGGATGTGCTCGCCCAGATCCGGAGTAGCTTCAATGCGGGTCCAGTCGAAAGACGGCTTCGCCATAGCCGCCTGGAACACCTGCTGGGTGAACTCATCGGAGTGATACTTCTCGCCATTGTCCCTCATCACGCAGTCGGTCACAATCGGCGTGTCGTCGAGATCATGAGATTCGGGTTCGATGTCGCCAAAGTAATCGGGTTCATCGTCCATGGGTACGGTGGACGGTTGGTTCGGTGTTGGGCCTCTGCTCCGCTGCTCGAGAACAGCAGACTCTTCGGCCAGAGGCCCGGGGGAGTCGGGAGCGGTCGATACGGCACTTGTGTTCCCGCTCACGAAGCGGAAGCGTTTGCGCAAGGTTGAGCAGGTCCATGTGATGCCTCCATAGCTGTGAGAAGGAAGACACACGTCCAGCGATTCGTGGTTCAAGACAAAACTGGTGGCCCATGCCTTGAAGTGAACGTAGTCGGGATTTTTTTCGGCGTCGTCGCCCTCCACAGACAGCAGTTCCAGGACACCTGCCGAAGCCCGAAGAGCGGCATTGGCGTATAGCAAGTGCAGTGCCGTCTTTTGCGTGTTGACTGGATTCGCAAGGTCGATGATGAAGGTCGGACGCTCGTCTTGCTCCAAGAGCTCCACTACCCCGACACCTCGTAGTATTTGCAGTCCCTGCGGAAGTGGTTGGTTATTTGGGCTTTTTGTCGAAGACGTGATCGTCGCCTCGGCAGACGACGACAAGCTGCTGCTCCCCGGAGTGCTGCCGGATCTGGCTGGGCCTTTCGAATGAACGGTGCCGCGGGGTAGGCGAACGGTGTGGACTCCCTCGTTATCCTCCCTCAAACGGGCCAGCAGCACAGCTGCGGCGTCCGAGGGGGGGAGAGGACTCGGTCGAGGGGGCATCTGTCGTCGAGTCTTGGAGGAGGAAAAGAAGAGAGGGGAGATGAGCCCTTGGTTCCGCCTGGCCAAAATGGCCGAAGGAAGGGGTGGCTTGGGAAGAGAGATGAAGCGAGGCGGCCCCAGGCGAGTGCGCGGCTTCTTCAGAGGCGAGGGTTGTGTCTGCGCGGTGCCCGATTCTTCGTCCGACTGACGCTTGCCCTGCGACGATGTCGTGTACCTCGGCGGGTGTGACGGTTCGGTATGCGATCTGACAGTCGGGGAGGTGGGATCTGATGTGGGCGTCAAGAGGGACGCAGAGACGGCGTCGAATGAAGGATCGCAAGTTGGATCGCTGTACCTCAAACCATACCGACTAATGTCAGGCGTTGTCCATTGCCCTCCCGGACTGAAGTTGGTGAGGGTTGGCGAAGCGGGATGGTAGCGAGGGTTGCCGGACTGGGAACCCGGGGCCTGGTGGTTGACGGTCGAGGCGGTGGGGGAGACGGAGGCAGAGGCCTCGGGTGTCGCAGCGGCGGCGGCGGCGGCAAAGGGGTTCGCCGTCGTCGCTTTCGTCGTCGTCGTCGTCGTCGTCGTCTTGATCGTCGTCGCGATGGTAGGGGCGGCGATGTATCCCGAGGCACAATAGGGCCGGTGCGAGGTGGTGGGCGAGGGCGAAAGCAGTTGTATGGTGGGTTGTGGGAAGCGATCGTCGCCCTGCGGCATGAATGCGCGGGAAGAAGGGGTGAGGATGAACGGCGGCCGCGAAAGTCGGACCGGTCTAGAAATTTTCGTCTCGTGCCTCCAGCTCTATGGTTCTCTTCCCCTGCCGAAACTAGAGTGATTCCCTTTTAGCGACAGCGGAGACGGAGTTGAGGCAAGTGCAGAAGTAAAAGGCACCAAACAAGCACAGACAAGGAGGACAGACGCAACACAGCACGGACGGGCCCAGGTGCGGTTGTGGGTAGCGGGGGTGCAAGTGCAGGCACGACAGGCACAGGCCACACAGGCCACAGGCTACACAACAAGCCAGCGCCAGCAGCACCAGCACCAGCACAGGCGCCGTGGGAGGATAAGCGGGCAACAAGTATCTCTGTCTAGCATTGGTACAGCAGTAGAGGGGGGAAGGGAGCTTGGTAGCGAATAGCAACGGCTGCAGGGAGATGGGCCTTTACTCTCTCTACCTTTGCTGCCGGGGTGAAGGTGGTTGGCGACCGAGGCGCGGGAATCTCGATTGAGCGAGGATTCAACGGACCCGGGCCATTGAGAGGAAGGGGAAAGGCCTGCAAGCACAGAGTCTGGAAGGGACGGTGCTGGGCTGGCGGCGAGGGGGTCGACTGGGACAGGCGGGTTCGAACTGGGGGGCACGTTGACGGGGGTGGGACTAAGTTGCCAGTGCAGCGACCGGGGGGGGTGAAGAAGAAGGGCTGGAGATAGTGACTTGACGACCGACGACGACAAAACCGACTGCCAATGCAACCGACTGCAGATGGTGCTGCTGCCACTGGCAACAGACTGGAAGGGACGGACAGACAGCCCCCCCCCTTGCGATAAGGCGCCAGGGTGCTGTTACCACGAGCATCCAAAAGGCTAGAGCAGCCACGCCGGCAGTCGTCAAGGAGTAGGGGGAATCAAGTAGGCATTGTTGTAGCGCAGGCAGAAGGGGGGCGGGAGCGGGAAAGAAAAGATGGGATTTACCAGGATGAGGATGAATGCAATCCAGTCTACCGGCAAGATACACCACACACAAAGTGCGGTGCACGAGATGCGCGGCTTTCGTGTGCGTGGTGGTGATGGACGGCAGCTACCTAGCAAAGGTAGGGTAAAGTACGGTGCCAGGTGCAGCGCGATGCGTCAAGTCAAGCGTTGCGGCAAGGCGAGGCGATGCAAAGGATGGATGTGGTATGGATGGTTGGTTGGTCTGGCGAGGCAGGCGGGCAGGCGCATCGACGCAGCGGCGGGCTGACAATGGGATGGGACGAGCCGGGTTTGCTGGTATCGTGTTCTTGGTCGCCGGGCGGTCCAGTCAGTGGTCAGTGGTCACTGGTCAGTGGTGGGTTGATGGATGTACGTGGATCGGGAAAGTTGAATCGAGACGCCGTATGGGAAATCGGGGTCTCGATGTCTAAAGAGGAGTCAAGGCAAGGGAACGTTGTATTGGCTCATATTCGGGGTCCCTCTCTGTCTCTTCTTTTTTTCTCCTCCTTCTTCTCCTCCTCTGGTCTGGTGTGGTCTGGCTCGGTTTGGACTTGGACCGGCTCGGAATGGTCTCGCAAAGGTAAGGCGCGGTGGTGCTAGGGAAGTGGGCGCGGGCATACAATTGAAACGCGAGACGGGACGATTAAAGGCGGCGAAGGACCCTTTGGCAGCTGGCAGATGGATGGCAGAGAGGGATGGAGAGAGAGAGAGAGAGAGAGAAAGAGCATGGGGAGAAGACGGGATTTGTTTGGGGCCATGAGTTTAGGAGAAGTAGAAAAGGAACGAAACAGTGTTGGTGCATAAAGAGCAAAAGATACAGATGTGCCGTCTACGCAGTAACAGTAGACTGATACCGCTCCTCCCCTCCCGTCCCGTCCTGTCCTGTCCTGTCCTGTCCATTCTTGGGTAGCCAGTCACCCCTTTGCTTTCTTCCCTTCCCTTTCCCTTTCCTTTCTTTTCAGATACGGCACCTTTAATTCCCGTGCCTCGTCCTGCCATATTTCATCCCCCACATCTCGCATGGAAACACATCTACCTTGGCCTCCCCACGCTAGGTAGCCCCGCCGGCAATGCCATGGACATGAACGGAAACATCAGCAGAAAGAATGATGGCCCGTCTCGCTGTTGGCGACTAGCGGGCCACCAAACAAAATATCAGTGTGTGTGTGTGACCTGCAGTATGTGGGAGAGCGCAACGGTGTGAGGTGTCGACGGTCGTGGGCGTGTGTACGTATGCGCAGCTACGAGGGACAACCCCCGAGTGAACGAGGGCGACACTAGGCTTGGGACGGCGGCATGGAGGTTCACATTGGCACTGGCTGGCTGGGACTGGGGGCGGAGCTGGACAGGAGGGCAGAGTGGTATTTGGACCCGGGTCTGGAATCTTTGGATTTCTTGGGTCCTGCGGAACCCCGTTTCCACCTCCCAGTGTCAGACGAGCTTCGTGATCCAGCCGCAGCCGAGGGACTCGTCCTCACGTCCTCACTCGCTCTTTCGTGTCCACTGCTGGGGCTGCTGTCCCTGCGCTGTCCTGCATTTGCTCCAGCTACGCCGCTGATCTGGTCCCAGTCTTGGTAAACCCCAGGATCCCCCGGCACTCGTAGTATACTGTATGTGGTGTAAGTACGGATACACCGTACTGCACCTTTTGGAGAAACACCATCAAGAGGACCTCAGTAGGTACCACCTTGCTATGCCTCGGCCCCCGCGAAGCAGTAGGGCTTTCTAATATCCCTACCGTTTGTCTGCTCACAGCCAATATCCGCCAGCGCCCTTGTCGACTAGTGTATCTGTAGTTCCGTCGGTGTTCTGCAGCTTTCGCACTCCACATCTCCTCCAGGATGTGCGATCCCATGTCCATGTCCACCAAACCACTCCCACACCCACTCCCACTGCGTACAGTCTAGTGTGGCGACAAATCATCGTTCGACGTGCGGGTCCGCAAGAAGTCGTCGACGGTGTGTGGTGTTGGGCGAATAGCTCAGATAGGTAGCGGGCAGGCGTCGGGTCATTTGGTGCCACGCGGAAAGCATAACTCCCGCCAGGCGTATTAATCATTATAGTCCGGGAGGCTACTTACTGACTGGGTCGGGCACCTCCAGCACCCATTCCCATCGAGACGCAGACGCAGACGCATCCTAGCTCGTGGGTATGTGCACATCTCCCGTCACGACGCGGTCATAGTGCCTCGTGGCTTCTTGGGACGGCAGATGGAAGCATTTGGAAACAGTTGGGGTTCTGGGTCGAGTGAGGGTCATACAGCCTTGAGCGGGACAGTGTCGATCAAGGGTCCTTGGGCATGGCAACGATCATCTAGGTATTCGACTTTACCGGCGTCCTTTTTTCGGTTCATGCCCGCCTTGTTTGGAGCAGCCAAGAGACACACTGCTTGTCAGCAATCATGCGTTGATGTTCTCGGCAAAACCCCCTAGGGTTCCCAGTGTGTCAGAGTCCACCCCGCCGTCTTCGTCTGTGGTAAAGTGCCCATCGCGCCCTGTCTTACCTACAGTCAGCGTAGTGTCTCCTCAAGATACCCGCGGATCATCATCACAAACAAAGGAAGATAAAAGGAGGGAGCAGACCCCTGAACATTTGGGGTGGCACCGCTGGAACGTGGGGAATGGAAGGGAAGCGAAAATAGTTGAAGCTTTCGAGCAGATATGGGATTTGGCCGGGGTATGTGCAGACGGGATGGGATTTCCTTTTTTTTTTTTTACTCCACTCAACACACCTCAACATCGGCCTCCCACCTGGTCGTGATAGTCTTTGCCCTGTTCAGCTTAGGCGCGCACGATGGAGGCAGACTTTGTGTGAGATGGCACAGAGCAATAAAGAGTTGCAACATCGTGCAGCCGCCACTAGTCGAAGTCGTGGCCCTGGGTGCGTCGGTAGTGTACAGAAATACCCGTGGCGATTCCGACGAGGGCGACGCCGCATTTCTCAGTCACGGGGGGATGATGGGCAATCTTGTTGCAATGACATTCGAGTGCGAATTCGAGACAGTGCCCATGGCAGATGACATCTGATGTCGGGAGGAAAGACAGGACAAAGGTCAACGAGGGCCAGATGGAACCGTGCCGGGTACGTACTACAGATGTCCTTATTGTGCCCAAGTCAGACGGATCCCCCAGTGTGCTCGCCTCGCATGCCCTCCCTGATATGATATTGATGTGACTTGTCCTTTGCAGGCAAACGGTTCGCGGATTCCGGCCCCGTGTCTCTCTTTCCATCTACAGGAATGCATCCTGGCTGGCGCGGTCTCTTTGAGTCATCCAGGAACGAAACGGGAAGCGGTGAAAAAAAAGAAAGAAACGAACACACATGCAAAAGCCGTCCGCTTCTGTGTTATCCACTTGCCGCGCCCCATCGCTGCACATCCACACAACCGCGATACTGCCTAGGGGCATCAGTGTCGTCGAGGGCAGAGGCAAGTCCCAGACCAACAACACGAAAGTGTCCAAAGTGAAGAAAGTGAAATGGGCGCAACCAGCAAGTCAGGCGCAACGGATGAGCCGGGTGCCTGAGGGCCGCGACAGTCCGGCACTTGACAAGCCCTACGTCACTCCCAGTTCCACTGGGGCATCCACGATAACAGCCTGTCTCGTCTCGCTCGCGCCTCTTCGGTCTCAAGGGCTTCTCATTCCATAAGCAGCCGCATTGCGCTGGTCGTCAGCAACGGTTCGGCTGGATCAAGAGCGAACCCGATATTCTCTGTAGACAGGCGGATGGAAAAGAGCCAAGCATTTCAGAAGCCCCCGCCGCCGAAAAAACTAGGAGTGAACCAAGCAAGGGTGCTCCTTGTCAACTAAGCCCCTAGCGCCCCGCTTCCCCCTGTCGGCCGTGAACTGGCGCGGTCCAGACCGTGATCGACCCCACCATGAGCTCGCCGATCGATGATCGTCACCTGCCAGTCGCGAGTAGCACATCGTTACGCTCCCGTCTCATTGGTCCCAATCCGGCACAGCCCGCATTTGTCTGTGCCTGCCCTTTTTCTGTTTCTTTTCTACGACTGCGCTTTGCCCTGTCTAGCCTGACTGTTCAGGCTGCTAGTTGGGTTCACCATCACGACCTCCCCCAAAGCTGTCTGAAGTCCACGTAATGATGTGTCGACACTCGACTTGTTCCAGCGCCAGCCCGCGCAGCTTGACGTTTTGTCCGGTCAGCGCCAAGCCCACCTAGGGTGTGTCTCTTGTCTCAATCGCAGCCATTTATCGCATCCGGTCATGACTTTCGATGTCATACATAGCCCACACAAGCGCACCGGTTGGCAAGAAAACGAGCATCCCATCCTCCTTGGTACCGCCTTGGGAGTCGCATACTTCCCATATCAACAGTATGCACACTTATCAGGGTACAGCTCCATTTCCGAGGCATTCACAATGTATCTGGCGCCCTGCTTGGAAACGAGGTTAACACCGTTCGAGACCAACATCTAGCATCACCCATTGACCTAAGCTACAGCTGTCTGTGGCTGCCCGGCCTCGTACAGGAACAGGCCGGCCGCCGCTAGGTCGGTTAGGTCGGACCTTGGCCATCACATCAAGTACTCAAGCTCCCGCCCGCGCTGTTTGTCCAATTGAAACGTCAAAGCCCGCTCGCATGTTCTGACCGAGACATGCTGGCCCGCTATGTAAGTTGTTGAAGGCTCGCGCAAAAAAAGCGACCGGCATGCGGTTCAGTGTGACGTCAACTTCAAGTTCTTCCGAGTCTCATATCGGCCGGAGACACCTCAGAGGCACTGTTGTTGGAGGAGGGATGAGAAACATTCCTAGCCCTTTGGATGCTTCGCCTGCACGGACACCTGTGGGAGCACTTGCATCCGACTCTATATCTCGTTATCTC
Organism: Colletotrichum incanum; assembly: GCA_001625285.1. Classification (NCBI taxonomy): domain Eukaryota; kingdom Fungi; phylum Ascomycota; class Sordariomycetes; order Glomerellales; family Glomerellaceae; genus Colletotrichum; species Colletotrichum incanum. Next base: position 72,520 of record LFIW01000095.1, read on the forward strand.
CTAGTGAGACCAGCCGATGGCAGAGAGAGCCTTTCCTCAATGGTCCTACCTTCACGACAGATGCGCGCAAAATGCGCCTCAATCGTCTCACATGCTGCTCCAGCGTGCACTCGGGCGGTCTTCACGAATCAGCAGCCACGGCTCCAATCCTTCGTTCGGACGAAATGTCCCGGTTCAACAGCCGACGACGAACGACGTCCTGCACACGTTTACGCACCGGCCACCAAGTTGCTTGGACCGCGGGTTGCATGCACAGCTGCCGGAGCGAATTCAGCGTCAATACCAACATACTAGAAAGATCCAAACTTTGGAGCCGCCTTCGTCATCCCGTCAGCGACAACGTGGACTACGCTCTCCCAGGCTCCTAACTCGCTCGCCGACTAATCGTCACGCTTGAGGTTGGTGCTGACCAGTGTTGGATCTAGCAGCTGCGAGGTAAGCATCAGCCCTATTGGACGCTTGTCAAACGACTTCATTCCGCTCTTCACGACGCAATGAGAGACGGTCCAAAAATTCCTCGTCGTCGGTCAGAGTTGCGGGGTTCACCCCCCCGTGTGACCGGGCGCGGGGCCTACTCTCCGTTTCTTCGTTCAAGTGCTGGTCTGAATCCCAAGGGACCGTGTCTCGTCTCACTCTTCCCTCTCTATACATGGGAATCTCATTTCCCTTTCGGCCACGAGGCGCCATCGGCCCAGTCCGAGTGTTCCTAGATACGCGGCTGAGCCGCTAATGTCCCGAAGCCGCACCTGAATGCTGGCTCGGCGTTGGCCTGCGCGAGAGGTTGCGCTTCCCCCTGATGTCGCCGCAAGTGGACTTGCAAAATAGGTATCAGCATGTTGACAAGGTTGAACCTGCACCGGAAGTTCGTCCGAATGAGGCACTCGTGTGCCTGTCAATTTGACCGCACAAACTTTGCTAAGAATACATGTGTCAACCTCTCGAGTCAAACCTGGCACATGTGATTAACGGTGGCGATGGACAGCATGGGCCAAGTTCAAGTAGGTTCAAGTAGGACAACGACTAGGCGCAATGAGAGCCAAACTTCCATCCTTCGACTTCTCTATTAATACCTTGGTGCGGTATCCTTCGTCACTGCCGACCGATCGGATCGTCGCTCACATAAGCTCTAAAAACCCACGAGGGTTGGATTTTCGATGACACCTCAGCCTGCCTGTCTTACCTCCGGATGCTGGCATCGAGGCTGGTTCTTTGATTGACAGCAAGGCTAGCTCATATAATGTGTTTTGCTTGGCATGTACTGGCCTGCCGTCTTCAGTGTGACGCTGCGTCTCGGGTCGTTGGATATTCCTGCCGTTGCCGCTCTGTCGGGTAGTGTTTCTCGCCGTATCGGTCCATTACATCCGGATATTGCGAAGTCTTCAGCAGGCGCTTAACCCCCGTCTCATATGCGGAAGAACCAACAGCATCACATTGATAGTTTTGACTCGGAGATATGTAGCAGCCATCACCGCGCGTTGGGGGGCAAAGACTCATGCTCACTTGTCCCTGATTTTCTGCCGCATCTCCCGTTGCATCGCACCAGCATCGCACGAAAAACCCGGTCTCACTTTTCCTCCCCGAGTCCCCCAGCCATCCATCGGACATCCAATTGGCAATAACCCCCAATCCTCGCCCCCCTGTCCTCATCGAGGCGGGTATTGTGCGCAACGTTGCGTCTCGCCGTCGTTATTGGCTGGTTCCCCCCGGGGCCGACCAATGGAACGGCCGCTCTCGAACCCGGCGCTTAACAACCCTCCTCACCTCCGCTCCTCATTGGATCTGCCCGCTGTGATGGTACCGTCCGTAGTCAACGGCACATGCAGCTCAGCGGTCCAATGCCCGCGACCCTAAGCTTACCCGGCCACCCGCCGCCCATCTGCTTGCTTGCTTCCTTGCTTCTCCCCTCCCCCCCAAGGCGAACGGCGATGAATGAATGGAGCGAATGGGAGGGTTGCCTGCAGAAGGGTGAGGTTGAATGGCCCTTAAACTGCCACCCTGCCCCGACCCGATAGGAGGCTCTTTTCTCTCTTGGTTTCCTTTCCCATCACCTTGAAGAACCCGACGTGTCAAAACGACGACGACCATTCAAGCGAAGTAGTCCGGACTTTTGCTTGCATTGATTTGCGGTTGTCCATCGAGGTTGAGTGCTGGTGCTTGACCGATGTGAAGTCTCAATCGTTTGCTTCGGCGACAACTGCGCCTCGACACAGAAAGCGAAATTCATAGGCGACCGATTCTTGGCCAAGGGTTTGGGACAAAGCTCGACGAGAAGAAAAGTCCTTCCTCCGGTCTCTCGATCCAACCAACACAGAAATTGGTTACCGCGCCATCAGCCTTTGCAGCACGGCAAGAAGACAGAAAGGGGAAAAGAAAAACTACCCAAAGAAATGACGTACCAGATCTTGCGCAGAAAATGGCTGCTCCGGCCGTGGATGTGGGCGTTGATGCCGCTCGAGCTCGCAGGCCTCGTGCCGCTCCTCGTCCTCTTCGGCATCGCCCAGCCGGACCTGTACCGCACCAAGCTCTGGGAGGTCGGCCACCACTACGGCTTCAACTCGAACCCCAAGATGATTCTATATGCGTACGCCAACTATGAGCCGTATCCCAATGTCCCTTTTGTATGGACACGCACGTAGGTTCTCTCCGTCTCCTGCTGTCCTCATGCTTTCATTCATAGGACCCCCCCTCCAGCCATACCAATAGCAGTAGAGCTGACATGTCATCCCATAGCCTCACCGACTTCAACGTCGCCATCTCCGTCATCACCCTCTTCCTCCTCCTGGTCAAGCTCGTCGCCTTCATCATGAAGTTCTGGTTCCCCATGCTCGCCGCGGGCCTCAACCTTGCCATGGCCGCCCTCTACACCGTCTCCGTCTACGGCCAGATGGGTCCCGACCACGCGGACCCGCGGTACCCCTCAAACATTGCCTGGTATGTCGCCAAGTCGTGCGACTACGCGCGCCCGTTCCGCGCGTACAAGTCGTGCCAGCTCGCCAAGGGGACGTTCGCCGTCACGGTCTACATGCTCGCGCTGTACGTGGCCAACCTGGGCATCGCGCTGTACGTTTGCTGGCCGAATCAGGGGGACAAGGCGGATGCGGAGGGGGACGATGGGAGTGACAGCGGGAGCGGGAGCTCGCCGTCGGATTACATCAAGGAGGGAAGGGAGTGGGAGATGAGGGACATGAAAGGGCCCGCGAGTCCGAGAGTGATGCCGTACACGCCGCGGACGCAGGCGTTTCACACGCTGGACAGGAAGTTGCCGCTGAGGCAGCAGTACGGTTGAAGTTGGGCTTCGAGGTTACCCGCGAATTAGGGGGCTGTCGATGAAAGTTTGATTTGTGAGAGTTTGTTGGTGGCCGATCGTGGCGACGATGGCATATATCCCTTCTTTTCATGATCTAGAGGAGGCATCTGGCGTCGTTTTTTTACTACCCCGTTATTTACTTTACTATTTACCATATTCTATTAACTGGAGGTGCAGAATGCCGGCGGTGAGATGGCATATCAACAGCTCTTGAGTAGGTCAGCTTCTTATCAGGGCGGCTTTGCTTAAACAAGACAGCGAGCGTGTGTATAGTACACAAATGACAACTCTGCTGGAATGATACAGTCCCATGTATTCCGTCTTGAGTCTGCTGTGAGGGCAAGAATGATGACCGGGTTTCTGTACGTGTCTTAATGCGGTCGCTAGCTCAGTACATTCTCGACGGTACGGGATCCGAGGGACAGTTCTAACTCTGCCGGAGGACAAGTCCCGTTTTGTGCTTAAACTGAACCTGTCAAGCAGCCTCCCGAGTTGCTGAAAGGAAGGTTCTCGGGATATGAAGGGTAACTAAACCCCGCTGCAGTGGGATGTTGCTACGGAAAGTTGTGGCATTCGTTTGAACCCGTGGCGATCCCTGGAGCTTATGCGTGTGTAGATATATCTTCACAAAACAGCACCACGGTTGTCTTCAGCGCCTTGCTCAAGCATGGTAGTTTCAATGGAACCTGATTGCATTGATAACGGCTGGCATGTTGTGTCGACTGGCGGCCGGCTTGCTTTCTTGACAGACAGACAGCATGCACACACTCCTACATACATCTCATGACGTCCTTCGCCGCCATGAGTATAATCCATAGTGGATACTCGGGGCGATGAGGAGAGAAGAGATCTGGACTTGTCGATTGGCTTCTTACGAGAAGTAGCTCCGGCCAGTAACGCGCTAACTTATTGTGGACTGTTCCGCGCGTTGGTAGTAGTCTGACTTGCTCTGCCCTAGTTATACTGCGAGAGTCTGTCAGAAAGAACAAGGTTCGTCTTCAGATCACCGAGTAACCCGTATGTCAGCGGGGAGAAGAGCGTGAATGACGATGCCCATAGGCCTTTGGGCGTCTTGTGCATCGAATGCTCAAGGTATCTACCCTCCGCAACCCCAGACGGGAAAGGAGAAGTAGCTTTTACGGGGCAACGGGGGTTCTCTTCCCGTTAAGATGCTGTTTTACACGTCTGAGTGTAATACACAGTATATCATGAGACGTTTGATAATCGTCTCGTAAAGGCCCTAGACTCCATTTGGCCATTCTTTCAGAGGGCGGGATGGAAGGGGCATGGGTGTATTGTTTATTCCGTGAGAGGTTAGAGCTAGCTTCTGGTGCCATGATTGGGTTCCTGGAAGGAGAAACGTTCCACTTGTACGAACGGAATAAAAGACCATCATATCCTTAGCTTGGTTCCCAAATCCAAAGTGGATAGATCCCTTGAAAACCTTCTCTCTGATAATCAAACAAAGGTGCAAAACCAGAACATATGATTGCCTTGACTACCTGCTCATGTTGTTTAGAGACGTATGCGGCAAAACCAGTGTCCTCTATGGACTCGGAGGGGCCGGATGCTCGGTTCCCAAAATGGTGTCTACTAGACACAATCATAGAAAAACCCATGGCCCAGGACTTGGTGTGACCATGTAGGTGCCGTCTGGCGTGCCTACCTTGCTTTCCAACGCTGGCCAACGATTTCCGTTCAAAAATAAGACCACGATCACAACCAGGATAGTGGTTTGTAAAGTGAGTAGTACTAACAAGGCCTTGAGATGAGTTCAAGCCCTTGTTTACTTGTACTTAAGACGGGCGGTGGTTCTTAGGGTAGCTGTTGGTATTAAGATGTTAACTATGTATAAGGCAGCGCGTCTCATCTCAGTCTGCTCTATAGCATGGCAGTTCCCTCCCGTTAGAGGCTGTTTATACTATCATTGACTGGGTATGTATCATGACTACCGCCGAGAAAGCCAATCCCAAAAAGGGCGAATCAGTGTATAGTTAAAGTAGGTGGGCTGGGACACGTACAAGTGATTTGTCGCAGCGGTTAACTTGCTCGTTATACCAAAAGGCTACCCCAGGGGAATGTGAGGTGCTTGCGTGTTGTTGGCGGAGTCCTGTGTTTCTGGAGACCGCGAGGTTCTATCTCCGGATTTGCATTTTGGACACCTTTCTATGGTTCACACTCCGCTTTTAGTGGGAGATAACAAGCCCTAGGATGATTGCCACTTTTCCGATATCAACTACTGGTAGTCCTGACGTTTTGTGTTCACGCCATTAGTCGAGAACTACATAACGCAGTTGTGCCAGCAACCACGCCACAACCCTCGTTATCACAAAGAAACACGGCGAGCATCGTTGTTAGCATGTTGAACTCTGAAACTAATTGGCTACTATCCGAAGTATTGCTGTTTTTCATTGAATCTGGCCTTGACACATATCTAGAGCTCTGCGTGGCACCGCTATCAAAAGTTGGAGTCTAGCCTTTGGGGTTAAACGAAGATACGGAGGTACAACCAACAACGTGAAAAAGGCTGTGGGCAGCAAGGTGTCTACCGTAGCCTCTCTTGAGACGAGAGTTTGGAACAATTCCTTCGTGAAAAAATCTACAACTTGATGGGAACACAACCGTTCGACGATGGACATGTTCGCTCCCGGGAGCGGTTGTAAGAGATCAGGTCTTATCGACCGATCAGGAACTCTCTTACCAACTCCTCCCGCCTGGCAACTCCTGCCCCAACCGCGCACCGTCTTCGAAGACACTGCACAAACGCTTGGCGTCGAGCAGAAGCACGAGGGGCTTGTTCTCCTGCCTTGTGGAGCGGGAGGCCGGGTCTGCCGAGGACCAACCAACAGCTCCAGAATCACTCTAGTTGACGTTGAAGCGGACGAGTCGACCTCGCGGCACACTGTAACTTGTCAGATTGCTGGCCATCGACAGTGATGTTGCGTTGATCTCGATGCTTACAGCCCGGATGTTTGGATTACGTAGATTACTTTGTAGTTGGCTTAGAGATGGGACATGGTTACTAAACAGGCATGAACCGACAGATGCTTTCTACTGTACAGAGACCAATGACGAGCAGACTTCGCAGCTCAACTAGCTTCTTGTCGGGGCCCAGCGTAATGGCAACTCCAGAGTCCGATTGTCATTCACAGCTCCATTGTCTACTCACTCTTAGCATGGCGGCCCACAAACAGATTTTTGTACTCTTGAGGGCCGGGTAATAGAAAAGTGACGACAGTGTAACCCAGCTGCACTTTAATCTCAACCAAACGACGGAAATCGGTCCTTCTTCCGCCGTCTCCTCAGAAAATGTCACTCTCCTGCCCACAACACAGACACGATCAACCCAGCCGACGCGTCTCCACAACATGCACGACGGAGATTTAAAGTGTTCCCAGTTGCCAGAAAATAACCCACATAGCATCCCTCCACTTCCAAGGCTAGAATATGGACTACCTGGGATGCTGCGATTACATAGTGATCCGCCAGAATGGTGGGCAAACTGCACACTTCAAGCCACCGGCTAGGTCGTCATAACCAGACTTGCGTAGAGTGAAGACAAGTCTCAGGGAACTGATCGTCTTAGCCCATCACAACTTACGCCACGGCCGTGGTCAACCGTGCTGCTATCCATGCGTGAGCCCGGTCCGAGTCAGGGCGGGATGGTTGAACGTGTGGTTCATCCATCCTCTCCCAAGCCTCTCTTACAGCATTCCGACCGTGAGCCACATCGGTTGCTGCACCGTATTACCAGAGGGGAAAAAAGGCAACCGCCCACCCCCCGAAATGAGCACCTCTCGACGCTCGAACCGAAAGTTGCCGCAAGAGCCTCCAAAGTGCCAACGTCAGGACGAACACGCCCTAGTCCGGGACGCTCTCGAGACAGCTGTTGAACCCGTCGTCCTTCCCTGAGCAAAGACGACATGAAACTGAGCACACACCGACCGTTCGTCTGTCTGTCTGTCCAGCCAAAACTCCCAGACGAAACCCCTGTGCCCGTTCGCCGTCTTCGTCAGCAACAGATACACACGAGCCTAGGCAACGCAGGGAGAGGGAAAGGACACCACACAAACACTCACTAAAAAGAACCAAGCGAGTCCCAAGAGTGAACGGAACGCTGCAGCGAAGAAGCTTATCCCATCCAAGTAGTTGTTCCCCTTTTGCCCTCCACCCCCATGTCCCCTATGCCACATACTCTTGCACACGCTGGGTCGCATCAGTCAAACACGCGAGAACGACGCTTACCTCCCTCGTGACCCCCCCAATCTTTCCGCCTTACGCAAACACATTGACTACCCCGCGTACACGAAAACGAGAAGCAAAGCAACGGCAGGAGTCATACACTCTGCAGGCCAACGAGCTGACAGGCCAGACCGGGCCCGAGGTGCACACGCCTATAGGGAAGAAGGAGGGCAGACGACGCACCGTCAGCCGTGCTCATTCCTCCGCTTCATCCCCTCCTCATAGAGAGAAGGAGAAAGAGGCCCGCATACCTGCCGGCCAGACTCGCACGCACTGGATGCCGCCTTGTGGGTCTTGACATCTGCACCCCGGTTTCCAACCAACCAACCTTAGGAGCAGGACGCCATGCCAAGGTAGATAGAGTCCAGCACGAACACGACCAGCACGCTCAGAAAAGAGATAGGGGTAAGCAAAAGCTGGTTGCTGGATTAGTACAACATCGTGCATACGTTTCACGCTTGTTGACCTTCTGGAACTCGACTACCAGGCTTCGGAGCTCACGTGGGGTGGTGGCGGAGCTCGGACTCTCTCACGCTTGCTCGCCCACCGCATGGATTGACGGCATGACCGTTGTCAAAATTGATCAATGTCAAAACGTCCCGAGGAAATTGGCGTGAGAACATCGACTTACGTATGCACATGCTTGAGCGACCAAGACCGAGCACGTAACTGACTCACCCGTCACAAATCACGAGATAGAGATTGAAACAGACGAATAGATAAGACTAGACAACACGCAACGAACTTCTATTAAGTATTAAGTGAATGCGAACGAGCTGACGCTGGCCCTAGTGGCCAGCACAGACAGTTCCATGCAGTCTCTGTCCATCAACGGCAACATCTCCAAACTCAAGTCTGACGATTCCTGACCCTAGCCCGAGAGCTGGACCAAACACAAGAGGTCCGTCCATCCTGTCGACCCAAGGCAACTTCGATTTTTTGTCGTGGGTATTTTTCTTTTCGTGTTCTTGTCTGGAGCGACGGGTATAGCTGGGTATCAAAGCATCAAAGCACGATACTTGTAAAAAAAAATAAAAAATCAAACAAAAGAGAGCGAAGACGGAGGAAACTGACTTCGAAAAGACTAAAAGTGGAACGGAATCACCTCCCGCCAGTTTTCGCCTTCCGATGCGTGTGCTGTAAAGAGGGAAATAGGAAAGGGTATCAGGTAGAACCAGTCTTGACGGGGGTATCTTGAAATGCAGATCCGATTCCCGAACAAACCCATCCAAGTGTAATGAGTTGTCACGTGATGTTGTTGCTCTTCCTCCGAATCTCGATCCGATGCGTGCACTTGTTTTTGGTGGTTTCTTTTTTGTTGCTTCATTCCTCCGATCGTGACGAGCGAGACTTCCACTTGCGAGGAAGCGACATCGAACCCAATCTCACATTCTATGCGGCAGCGGTGACGGGAGCAGGAGTGGAGGAAGCGACATTCTCAGGCTTGTTCTCGGGCTCCTCAGTGGCCTTGGAGGTTTCGGCAGCGGGAGTTTCCGTGGCGGTCTTGACAGCCTCGGTGGCGGGGGTCTCCTCAGGCTTCTCCTCGGTCTTCTCCAGCTTCTCGGCGGGCTTCTCGGAGGTCTTGCCACGGCCCTTGATGGTGGCACGGAGCTTGGAGAAGGCGCTGGTCTTCTCCTGCTTCTCAGCCTCCTCGCCGTCGGAGTGGACAGGGGACTTGGCAGGGGACTTGTCGCGCTTGCCGAAGCCGAAGGGCAAAGAAGACTTGCGCTTCTCCTTGAGCTCAGGGCGGCTTTCACCGTTGGTGGCGGGAGCGGTCTCCTTGATCTCGACAGGGACGGTGCTGGGGTTGGCAACGTCGACGGCCAGAGGGGTGGTGGCCTCCACAGGAGGGATGACGGGGGCGGTCTCGGCAGCGGGAGTAACCTCACCCTCCTTGGCGGGGGCGGGAGCGGCCTCGGCCTCGGCGGCGGCGGCAGCCTTTTTCTCCTTCTTGCCGAAGACACCGAAGATGCTGTTGCGCTTGGTAGGAACGGGCTTCTCCTTCTTCTCCTCCTTGGCGGCCTCGACAGGCTTGTCCTCGGCAGCAGTCTCAGTAGCAGCGACGGGAGCCTCAGCGGCGGGAGCAGCCGGGGTCTCGGCGGCGGGCGCCTCGACAGCGGGTGTCTCAGTGGCAGGGACAGCGGGAGTCTCCTCCTTGGGAGCCTCGGCAACAGGAGCGGCAGCGGCCTCCTCCTTCTCTTCCTTCTTCTCCTCCTTCTTGCCGAGCAGGTTGCCGAAGATGGAACCACGCTTGCGGCTAGCAGAGCGGCGCTTAGGCTCCTCCTTCTTGGGCTCCTCTTCCTTGGGAGTCTCCTTGGCAGCCTCCTCAGTAGCGACGGGGGCAGCAGCGGTCTCCGCGGCAGGGGTCTCGGTGGCAGCGGCAGCCTCAACAGCGGGGGCCTCGGCGGCCTTCTCCTCCTTCTTGGCAGGCTTGAAGCTCTCAAGAGCCGTCTTGTAGGCCTCGGTCTCGGTCACGGTGGAGGCAAGCTCCTTGGCCTCGGCGATCTTGAGCTTCAGCTGGGAGATCCAGTTGTCACGGTCTTCGGCGTTGGCAGCCTTGAAAGTGTGCTTGTGGCCCTTGGCGGTGAAATGGAACTTGTTGGCGCCATCGGCGGCGGGCTCAGAGGCGTCGGCCTGGGAAACTAGTGTTAGTGGACTCATTTTTGCGCAAGTCAAAGGAGAGCTCTTACGAGGTTGATGACACCCTGAGGAGCAGTCTTGTCACCGAAGAAGAGGAGACCCTTGCCGGTGTGGGAAGCCCAAGCGGCGTTGTGGTGGGCAGTCTCGGTGGACTTCTCGCCCTTCAGGTACGAAGAGAGGTTCTTGGACTCGACGGCATCGTTTCCGAACCAGAAGAACTCCTTGGAGTAAATGAAGTTCCTAGGAATGATTGTTAGAACGCAGGAACTGGATTCTAGAGAAACGTGTGCTAAGCTTACTTGGGGAAGTTGACGCCCTTGTGCTCAAGGGTACCCTCCTCAACGGGGACGACCTCCTTCTTGGTCTCCTCAGCGGGAGCAGCAGCCTCGGCAGCGGCCTCAACGGGGGTCTCGGTGGCGGTAGCCGGAGTCTCGGCGGTCGCGTCGGCAACGGGAGCGGCGGCGGCGGGATTCTCAGTGGTCTCGACAGGCTTCGTCTCGGCAGCGGGCTGCTCGGTGGTGGTGGCAGGGACAGTCTCCTTGGGGACCTCGACGGTCTTCTGTTCTTCAGCCATTGTGTATGATGTGTGGTTGTTGAGAAAGGGGGGGGTGGGTATCAAAAAGTCAGGCGGGACTTGGGTATCACAATGAAAAGGTGTAAAACAAAAGCACTACTGAAAGTACTGTATTGGTCGTGTGAGTGGGTGGTGTGATCTCTTGGACAGGAGTCAAGAGGGGAATAATGGCAGAAATGAAGAAGACCTGGAAATGGTGGCAGAGAGAAGACGGGAAAGAGAGAGAAGAAAAACGGGAGGTCGAGCGGGACGCTGGGGGTACTTATTCGCAAAAGCGTGACAAGAAGAGGCTTTGCCCTTGCCAGGAGGCCCGGTTGAAGGAGGCTCACACGGTCCAGTTAGTCCCTTGCGAAGGAAAAAAGAGGCGTGGCCCCGTCCTGAGTGACCGCCCCCCCCCCCCCCCCCCCCCCCCCCCCGGGTGTGTGAGAGGTACCTCTGGGTTGCTCGCGTAGGAAGGAGGGAGCGAGGTATTCCGTTCGGAAGAGGGCACAGAGAGAGTGTGGGAGGTGAGCGTGTCAGTGTCAGTTCGGAGGGCGGCACTGGCTTGGAAGGTGTCTCGTTGCTTGGGCGAGGACGGTACGGATGGCGATACGGTATGGGAGGTGGGTTGGTCCAAACCGTAAAGCCGGGGGGTGGGATGCGTTGTGTCTGGGCTTGAGAGCAGCAGCCAGGCCTGGGCAAGTGCACCGAGAACGAGGGTGAGGTCTGGTGGCCGGTCTGCTGAGCAGCTTGGGCTCAAAAGAGAGGGCGCGGTGTGAGTGAGTGAGTATGTGTGTGAGGTTCGATGAGTGAGGTGCGATCAAAGACAAGGGCCTGGGAGGGAAGCCGTTCCAAACGGATACTTTCCAGTGGGGGCACTTTCCCTTGCTGTCGTAGCCCTGTCAGCATCATACAAGACAGCAGCCAGTCAGTGCCAAACGGTACACTGACCCTGCGTCTCGCTCGTGGGGTGGAACCTCCATCTCTTTTTCTTTTTTCCTTCGCTGCCCGTGCTGCTGTCGGCCTCTATGTTGGTCTCGTCTGGACAGCCGTCGACACCTCCAAAGATCTCGATGTGTTTGAAGATAGAAAAGCGCCAAGTAACGGGACGATCTAGCGAGAAAGGTACATGGCATGCGGCGCAGAATGCTGCACGGGAGCAAGTACCCTTTCTCCGGCGCAGGTACTTTTACTCTAAAATGGGAGTGGGGCATGGCATTTGGTAGCTCTCTTCCCTGCCAATGCGCTTGGGTGTTGCTCAGTTGCCAGGTGGGAGAGACGAGAACGCAGACTGGCCTGTGCTGCACGCAAGCGAGTGGGACGAAATTTGCAAGACCCGTAACGGGATGCTTTTTAGCTGCATGGCTGCCTTTGCGCTGCGCTGCGGAAAGAAAGAAAGGGAAGATTGGAAAAAAATTGGTACCATACCCTAGTGTGCTTGATGCTGCGGTACGTACCGCCGGCGGGCAGAACTGCCAGACGGACGAGGACGATGCAGGACGGACAGGGGGTGGGAGGGAAGGAAAGAGAGGGACGAGGACGAGCCTTTCCACACTCTGGCCGGCGTCAGGGGTTCCTGCCTGCCTGGACCCTGCTGCTTTGCCGGGAACAGGCCACGCGGGCCCACCCTGGCCGCCATTCCCAGACGTTAGTGGCTGTCCTATTTCATTTGGTAATCTTTTATTTTCCTTTTTTCTTTTCTGCTTGAAGCCTCTCGCTCTGCAAGCGGCGTCTCCCCGTCGTCGAACGGTCGTCCCTCCACCAATGCAACGACGCTACGATGTGAGTACTTCCTGACTTTTGATTGCATGTACCTTGGAGAAGAAAGAGAACGAGAACCATGGATGAACGTGGGATTATTGAGAAAACTCGTGGCAGAATTTTTCCCACCATCGTCTTTTTTCTTTCTCTCCCTCCCTTTCTTCCCGCCACGATGGCCCAGCAACCGTTTGTCTAGACGTTTTACGAAGAGCAAAACTTCCCCTTCATCTTGCATTGCAGCCCAGAGCTGGTGGACCACCAAAGAGATGGCCGGGTGATTTTGATACGCGCCGGACCCGGAACTAGACCTGGGCGACCCTCTCTCTCCCTCTCTTTTGCTCTCTCGCGAGACCCGTCCCAGTGCCTGTCGAGATAAGGTAGGTAGGGAACAAGTAGAAAGGGGGGCGAGCGGCCGTCCACATCGCGTCCCCTCGTCTCGCTCTACTGGCGTCGTTAACTCTCCATCGTCGGCGGGACGATGTAATTAAGCAATACTTCCAGCAACGTTTCGCGAAGTGACTCATGTCGCACTGTAATCAGCCAGGCCCAGATACTTGCTCCCTTCCCTGATACCGCTCTTTTGCTTCTTGCCCTTGCCTCTCCCAACGTTTTCCAAAATTGGACGGAACATCTACAGATGTACGGATACCGTTACATTCGATGGCCACAACGCGACGATCGGGAGTGGATGAGATGCAAGCTGCATGGACAAATGAATGGACACGATGGCCTCTCTGCATCCAAGTCCTCTTTCTTTCGCCGATTTGAGAATTGGGGGGCATAGCACACAGTGAAGAAAGTAAAATAGAAAAATTAGTAATTGTACGAGAAGAAATAATCCTCAAGCTGAACCGCTTCGAAACCTCCCGGCCTGTGAACTCGCATGATGTCCTGCAGCCAACCCGTGGCGGACGTCATACTGCACCTCGAGGGTTGCCCGTTGACGCGCTCCATTCTCGTGCATCGCATGCAAGCTTTTTGTGTGGCACGACAACCACACAACGCTCAACAATAGGTGCCCACCCTGCAACCGCCGCGCATCGCATCGCACCATCCATCTTCCAGAGGTAGGGAGGGAGACTGACGAACACCACCAGCAGCTCGAGAAAGGGCATCAAGAAACCGGCTGACGCCCTGGACTGATGATGAAGTGTGCTGCACTGGCCTAGGTGTATCCCCTCTACAGGAGTACCTACTGACCGATCATCTCCTGCTCCCGCATCGCATCCGCGTATGCATTTCACTTCGCCGTGTGCGCCGCAAACGTCCCCAACCGGCCTGGTATTCCTCTGCCCTACAGAGTACAATAAAACACATGGGAGAGAAGGCGTTATGACCAGCGGCCAAGTGCCGGCATGGCTGGGCACCCATCCGTAGCGGTTCATATAATCCGTCTCACACCCTCAAAAAGCTGACCGTTTTCGCCAAACTACGCAAGCGCCGTTTCCCTAATCCTCTCGCCGCTAAGCAACAACAGTGGTCGCTTTCGTTAGGAAGCGTCTCGACATGAATTGTTCGCGTGTGTCGTCGGGATGGCCTGCCGCCAAACAAAAAGAAGGGGAGTGCCTGGGAAAGGGGGTCTACCACTAGCCTCTCTCTCACTCGCCACTTTGCGACACGCGCCTTTGTCCTGTCAGGTCACTACACCACGGCCTTCGTTAAACCTTAGGCCATAATCCACATGGTCAAAGAGGCGTCGTATGGGATGGTGGTAGTGGGCAAGGGGAGCAACGAGAATGAGGAAGAGGAAAAAATAGGAGCCAAAGTGGTCCCCTATTAAACCAACCACGCCATAGGGCCATGATGGGGAAAACGGAGGGGACCAAGACCTCCCTCTCTCTGCTTGAGATGTGCCGCTAGTCCGCTAGCTGCATCCTCTTTACAACCATGTGACTCAGGCCAGAGGACCGTCTCGAGCAAAGAGTCGTCGTCCTGCGCGGGAGTGTCGATCAGCCTGCGCACCTTATCCCGATGCTGCGTTGGACTGACTGGCTGCACAACAAGTGACTGGCCGACGGGTGTCAGTCAGGCCTCTGTGACTGGCAATGTGTGTGCGTGTCGTCAATCACCAAGTCGATGGCGATCTCCTTGGCCACGACACTTGCGCACGAACCGAGTCGGGCAACGAAATGCTGCGGCCCAACCTTGGAGGGCGCCTGCCAGACTGTGCAGAGGCGCCATCACATTTCCTCCTATCTCGATGTGTCCAAGATACGCTCTTGCGCGACCTGACCTGCCAGTCACCGTAGTCTGTGTACGTTGGCCCTCTTCGGGGGGTCTAACCCCAGAGTATAGACACTCCGCAGACGGGCTCCATCTCCTATCTCTAAATCCATGGTCAGTTACTTCTCGTGATGCATGCAACAACATCTAGTCGCGGCAGCAGGGCAGGTATCCAGTTGTTTCGCCCATTGCCACCCGTAGCCTGGTCTTGGTGCTATCTATTGGTTGCGCGTGTCGTATTTGTCTTTGGTCCAGATGTGTCTGATGTATAATATAATGCACTTTGTGGTATGGCGCCATGTCTGCGCAGAAAGTTCCCTTGGGGGTATCTGAGGCGCCGACATTCCATGTCGTCCCATTGACTGCGGATCAGAAAAAGGAGAAGTCGTTCAAAGAAGACTCGTCTGAGGCCGGCACGATGGATCCACTACAAGCCAGAGGACGACGGAGACCATTCTTCTCATGACATGGCAGAAACAAAAGCCGCCCCGACACACAACCAATCAATCGGAGATCCACAAGCCCTTGACCTTTGGACCCATTCCGCATATTTGATCCAAACAATCCTAGCTGCCGCCAGGCCTAGTCTTGGACCGTCTTGGGTAACAGACAGGGACTGACGGGGATGTAGGGGGTCACACCCCTGTCTCTCATGATCAAAGGGTACAGTACATACGTAGTACGGGGATTTTTATTTTCTTTCCTCTCGAGATTCCCAGGACCGCAGCATAAGAACTGGGTACATTAAACCTCCTCCACCGCCCGGTCCTGAGAGCCAATTTGGAAATAAGCACACGCGCTGGCGACTTGCCAACCGATCAATCAAGGGACCAGATTCCGAGCGACACTTGCGAAAAGCTCTGTGTGAGCGCACATCAGTCCAGACCTGCCAAGAGGCCTGAGGCTGATTCCAGCCCGCCGACTTCCCAGACCCCTCCCCCAAACACAACATATCCCCAACGGACCGAAGCTCGTACCCGCCATCACTTGGACATTGCTTGCTGCTTGGGTGACCATCCGTAACGGGGCTGTGATGCAGATGCGCAGGGACGGCAAATTACGGCCACTGCCGAGCTAAAAATTGCTGATGGACACGGCGTTCATTTCAACAAAGAGCCTTGGGCCTTCCCAGTCGGCCACTATTGGCTTTGAGGGGTTCCAGCGCGGCGCTACCATCACGATCCCATTAGACCACTAGGCTATTCTCGCCTGAAGCGTACCTGACCTGCAGGTAAATGGCCACGGCTCAGCATCCGTACCTTGCTCAATGTAAGGCACGAACGACATTGTTCCAAGGGGGCTGACGAGCGACAACAAATAGCCGGCAGCGGGCGGCCGGCAGCAGATTACCTGACCAAAAGTCTGAAAGACGAGAGTCCGGAGAGTCATGCTTGGTTACCTATTCATGTATGTCCTGCCCCTGAACGCCTCGAACCATAGCCTGGTTGTTGGCCAGCCCGCCTGGTGTGCGTTGGGACAACACCGGGAAAGTCCACCGGAATCTTGAAGCTCGAGGCTGTTGTCCGTCATTTGACCCGTTGGAGAATGTCGAATAGCCCGCACTGGAAACCTCTTGGGATGGTGTTGGCTTGGGACGAGGGAGCCACTCGTGGAATGCGATCCAACTTCCAGGATGCCCATGACTGAGAGCCGAATCAATGTTTACTTATGCCGCCAAATGCCACCACCAAGCCCTGCCATGTGCTGGTTGCGCGTACCTCCCTCAGGACTGCCCACAGCAACCCTGTCAGCTGATCCCTGTCCTATCTCTCCTTTGATTTTGCTTCCCGGGTTGGGAAGTTACATTCGCAGCAGATTTTCATCTGGCCCCACGCCGTGACCAGTCACGCTGGCGGTTGCTCCAGGGAGAAGCCCAGTGGCCGGAGAACAGCTCATTGCAGTGGGACTAGGCTCGGAGCCGGGGATCACTTGCCCCTCGAACTGAAGATCCGTGATGGTGTCGATTCGTTGTCGCCCAAGTGGGTTTTCAGGCAATATCCAGACGGCCGTGTGATATTCTAGGTTCGCCCGGATCTCCAGAACAGGGCGAGGGCGTCGCTGGTCGCCATCGGTGGACGGTATTTGGACGGAAGAGAAAAATAGAGTTGGGTGATGGGATCTTCGGCGGATGGCGACAAACCGTTCATCAGACCACGTACAGCCCTGCTTGGCTGGATGGCGACATCGTCATCCCCTCGATCTTGGTGCAAGGCATCTCGCCATCTGCCTGATCTGTGTCGACGAACTGCAGCATCGCGCAGCCGGCCGCCCTAGTAAAAATTGGGGCCGGGTCGCAGTCTCAGATACACATGACCCGACGAGTCGCGGAAGTTGGAAGGTGTGGATGGCCTGGCTGGGAATGGCGTCGATGAAGGATGGTATCGTATCCGATTGCCTGGCGTGACATGAGAGGGCCGAGGCCGTGCTGCGTGGCAGCGCTTTTGCGGCAAAGTCGAGGGTGGACGCTGTCCAAACGAGTCTCATTGGGCTGTATCATGTAGGTCGAGGACTCGAGATAGCGGGTAGGGGCCTTGTGAATGGTTGCTTTCATGATCTTGCATGTGGCCCGTTTGCTTTTGTCAAGATCGTGATTGACGTCCGCCTTAGGGAAAACGCGATCTTACGTAAGGTAGAGAATGCGTTTCGGTGGTATCTCTGACTGCAACTGATCGTCGCCGTCTGCAAGTAACTAGGAAGTTAGGAATGGAAAGTCGTGGAAACAACGTCTCAAGGAAGCAGGCGCATCATTCGGCCCTCCTTCCTTCTTGCTAGTCACCAGCAATCAAGTGGTTGGTTGCCTAAGGCCAAGGCATGTACACAATGCCTTCCAAGTTCCTGATGCCATCCAAGCCGGTTTCTTCTGTGTCCACACACTACGTTAGTCGCTGTTTGATGGTCACTAGGTGTTGAAGAATTTCTATTCTCGTCGATTCTCTGGCCACCCGTTTTGTCCCACGTTGAACGCAACCACGAACCCTGATGGATCCGCGTCGATAGCCACACTCTATCCCCCGATTTCTTCTGCACTTGGGACTGTGATGACGGTTGCCAGCAGACCTAGCAGCACATCGCCCCCTCCTCCTTGTCTTTCATGTGTGTGCGCATGATCACACTCTGTTGCCTTCCAAGCAGCGGATATTACCGTTTGCAATGCCACCCCCGGCCTGGTCGTTTTGCATCATTCTCGATTTACTATCGCCCTATGCCGACCTGTATACTGCCATTTATTATCAATGCCAGCGGTTGGCCGTCACAGAATCTCATCGATGCCGCATCTTTCATTGCTGCAGAGTCGCTACCTTGATCCGGCATGAACCGTTAAGTATCGGCCGCTTTCATGTGGGAGTACTCGCCGCTCTGTATCTGGAGAAGCTTCTCCCCTGGGGCCAATTGGATGTGCATGCCGTCGTCCAATATCTGAGACAGACGGCCTTGGGGTAGCTCATGGCGGCTTTGCGGAGTGAAACATCGATATATCACGGAATGTTGCAACCACCACCGCAATCCTAGGCTCATGCGGCACCCAAGGCTTACCTTGCTTGCCGTTTCGTTTGTGTATTGCGAAGCTCGCGGCAGCAACATCAACGACCGACATTCTCAAGTGATAGAAGAGCCCGACATTCTGGATATTCTCTCCCGGGTCCGCCGGCTTGCATGAAGCCGAGTTCGGTCTTTCCTACGTGGACAAGTTACTTTCCATTTTGGTTCAAGGAAGCTCAATATTTGCTGCCATATATCCGCGGTTTCAGCCGTGGGACGTTCACCACTCGAGGATGGATTGAGAGCTTTCTCGGCTTTGACACCGCCGCTACGGTGTTACCAACAGGACCGTCCGGACAATCTCAACAATCTCCCGCCCCGTCACACATTCTCTTGCCACGATTGCGTATTTCGTCGGAGCTTCTTCAGAAAGCTGACACTGATGGTCCTGGTGGTGGATGTTCTTAGTGA
Organism: Colletotrichum incanum; assembly: GCA_001625285.1. Taxonomy (NCBI): domain Eukaryota; kingdom Fungi; phylum Ascomycota; class Sordariomycetes; order Glomerellales; family Glomerellaceae; genus Colletotrichum; species Colletotrichum incanum. Next base: position 91,197 of record LFIW01000095.1, read on the forward strand.
GCACCTCCAACTAACACCGCGGTGCCAGCCAACCAGGTGCATCACAGGACGCCCGTCACCAGCTCAACTGGTGCTTGTTGGTCGTCCCCAATGTCGCAACTGAAACAAGCCCGTCTCTCGCTTGATGCAGGTGGGGGCCTCGTCGAGACAACACGAAGAAAGGCAAGCATTCCGCAACAGAGGCGGCGAGGCCACCATGACCAGCCAAGGAACGCAGCAAAGATGAGTCCGCTTGCTCTCGGTGACAAGGTGACCCAAGTCAGTATCAGTGCCTGTGCCCGAACCTGTATTATTTCTTTTCTCAGACTGGGCTGGGTTGCCACTGATCAGGGCTTTTGTCGCAGATGAGGGGTAATATTGAACACAGGTAATAATCCGATGTCTGCTAGCCCAAAGGTTTGTTGATCTGACCGACTTACCCTGGTTTGCGGGTTCCGAGAAACTGCCTCGTTGTCGACGATAAACGAGGCGGTGGTTGCGGGCACCGACCGGTGTCAAGGCGTAACCTTCCATCCGTTGAGTTTGTTTCCGTTGGCCGACCGTCCTTGCCGCCTCCTTCTTCGGGGCTGGATTTTGCGAACCCGGTGTCCTTGTCTACACGAAGTTGCGGTGACGGTGTCCGATTTTGGTCCGCCCGGGGTTCGACACCATCACTGTCGAGGTGTTGACCCTCGGCGTCCTAACAGCGCTGACAAAGCCCGGCACATATCAAAAACGTTCATGCAAGCCCCGCCGTTGGCATCCACATGATGCGCCTTACCTCTCGGCTCCTTCCCCTCATCACGTTCTAGATCCCCGCGTACCGGTGCTTGTATCGCACCATGACGAGTCAAGTGCCCGCCATCGAGCAATAGGTGGGCCGCATGAGTCTTCTTGTCTTGGGGTAGGTCGCATTGGCCAACTCTCGACGTCAGCCGTACCACATTTTGAACCTCTTGCCGTCGTCGCCGCCAGTGCCGCGAATCCCCAGGCTCATCCAACCGTACCATCCGGCTTAGCGGCCAATTTTGGCGTCACCAGTGAGGTTCGCTGGTCGGTGGTTCATGCAGTACTTCCAATAGGGGGTGCAGCTCTTATCACACCACATGAGGAGCAATGGAGCCACTTCGAGACGGGGTTTGCAATATGCTTTGTGACTTCCTAGACTCCTCGTTCTATGAGGTTTAACCCGGGCGGTTGGACTTCGCTTCGGCAGAATTTGACTTCAACGCAAGCGGTGACCTTCAACTCTGATTCGGGTTGGAAACGGGTGCGACATGTTGTTTCCCAACTTGAATACCTGGAGTTGATATTCCATAACGCCATTCTTTTCTGCATCGTTCTGACTCGTGAGAAAATCGATGTTGTCTCGGGTTCGTTAACTGAGGTTCAAAACCGGTACACAGCCTCAATCCCCCGGCCATTCCAGTGTTTGGACTGCCTGTGGTTGCTTTCCACGACCACAAGACGGTTTTTGACTACAGCTTGCCGGCTCCTTCCCTTTTTTGTCAGGTTTTGGCATACCGTGCTGGTCAATAATCGTGACGCAGATCAAAACCTTCGGTCTCTCTCTGGTAAGGGCAAATACATAGCCACCCTAATGGCTTATGAGGTCTGAGCTACTGGGAATGACGGCGAGAGAACGCTATGAGTTCTTGCTTTAGACAGCAGGAAAAATACATCAGGCTTGAGAGACAGGCGAGAAGAAAATGCCACAGCTTAAGAGATGCGTTTGGCTGTCCATCTTTTTTATGGAAACGCCACAACATTGGTTTGGGTTGCTTAGCTTTTGGCTGGTGTTCAATGGACCAGTGAATGTGCCGTTCACTTTCATGTACAGTATTACTCTTTAAACACAAATGTTGGGACAAACATAGTGCATTCCTATAAACGAAGTCTAGGAGACGAATACTACGTCGCTGCATAATAAGTTTCATGTGAAGTTGTACATGAGCGAGATAAGAGCTTCATAGGACTCTGTTGCTTCCTCCCTAGCCAGTGCTTGAGGGTGGGGGATCGTATCCATGGCAGAAGTCTATGAAATCCAGGTCTCTCTTCTCAAGATGTAGAAGAGTTATGTATGTAGGAAGCAGTGGGCATTCTGCCCCCTCTGTTTGACAGAGCTCGTTGGCATTACCTACCGTCCATGAAATGTTATCTTTCTTGGATCTTTTTGGCAAGAGCTCACCAATGCTGTCTTATGTCTGTGCAATAGGGAACATATTGGACCCATTTATCGAGAACTAGCAAGATATCTCACTCCCATGTAATACTGAACAGCACAGAGCTTCTCCTTTGGCGAGAGCACACCTGAATTACTTGCTCTTGTATACTTGGACTTGCTTGAGCCCTTTGCGACGAGAGCTCGTTAAGATTGTCTCCTGCCTGTGAAACGACGGCTTCTCTTGGGCCTTATTTAGGCGAGAGCTTACGAAGGCCGCCTGCCTGTATAAGGAATTCGACCTTCTGAGGGGAGTGGTTTGATTGTTCCTAAATCTGAATTGTCAATTCAGTCTTTTTATACCTTTTTTGACCCAAATAGTCTGGAAACGTCGATGCTCATCCAAGTCACATGTCATCTACACCATCAAACACAACATCATCATCACCATTACCCAGCCAACTTTCCCACTATTCCAAAGAAGTTCCAGCTTCCAACTTCCATAATTCAGTGTTGGTGGCAATAGGCAGGTGTTTCCTTCCTTCCAGCAACTTCCTCTGACCCTGCCCTTCGAAGCAATTATAAAACCCACATCTTCACCTCTCAACGGCGATTTTCTCTCTCAGCCCACAACACAACTTGAGTCTTGAATAGCCCAGTTCCGCTCACTGCGTGAGGTTATCATATCTTTATCCCGTCTTCCTGGATCGTTCACCACTAACTTACCTCGACTTCACCGTCGACTGGCTGACTATCAAAAGAAAAGGACGCCTGAGTTGCCGGGTCCTGGTCCTGGTTTGATCTGCTTCTGGTCTTGCTTGGTCGGCATAACTTCACCTTTGGCTTTGGCGGGGCTTCTTCTCTCAACACCATACTACTTCAAATCCGAACCTCCCTTTTCTCCACGTTTATATGAGTCAGTCGCACCCAAGCGGACGGACAATCCATCGACCGGATAACAAATGCCTGAAGTGATATCTTAACCTCGCTTTCCTACGTTTCTGCTTATCAAATTGCACGACCCGGCTTGTGCCTTACTTCTTACTTTTGCGCCTCCTCTTCCTCTTCTTCTGATATTTGCTTCTTCTTCTGCTGCCACTTTCTTTCGAATTCCTTCAGTTACATTTACCATCCTTACGTATCTAGGCTTCTCCTAGTTGGGCGAAGCTGGCGATTCTTTTCTCTCGGGCCACCTTCAACCGTCAGTCAAACACGAAGAGACAGTCATCTGCGATGGCGTGCGGCAAGAAACCTATAAGACATGGCGAGATGAAGCTTGCGGTTCCTCGAGACGACAAGTGTCATCCGGTAGTTGGCCGCACGTATAAGGAGCAGCGCAAGCATCAGCTCAACACCGTCATCAACCTGGTGACTGGCGGCAAAGGTTCCCTGCCCGAGCTGCCTCGCCACAAGTTCCCCGAACCAGTGTTTTGGAACAGACTGCGGCAGATCCCAGACAAAGACACGGAGATAAGCCAACCTCTTTCTGACGAGGAAGCCGAAGAATCGACTGAGGAGACTCGTCAAAACGTAAAAATATCCGATGAGACAGTGCCGTTGAACTTCCGGACTCTCTTCGAGCAGATGCTGGCTGTCGTGCCGGTGGGCCGCGAGGTGATCGCATACCTCTGGTACATCAATACCCCAGCCGTTGGTAGACTGGCCTCTGCTTCCAGGGCTTGTTCGGATGCAGTAGCCATCTATGTGGTAGGTTTCGGCTCAATAAACTGGCCTAGTACCCTTTCATATCGCTAACTTGCCGCAGTCTCGCTTCCATCTTCCCCTAGGAGATTATCAAGATTGCGACTGGCTTCCTTCTGCAATTGAAGACATCGATGACGTACGCCGCTCGACGATTGGAATTGGCCGCAATCTCTTCATCCGTGGTAGAGATCCCTATGTTGGTCCAAGTGCCATCAAGGGTATTCCGAAGGTGTGGTTGAGTTGCGAGACTCGTAAGACCCTGTGGAACATTGCGCAGGATAACAAGGCGGATGCGGACACTTACGAAAAGTTCTTCCCGTTCCTAGTCAACGACCAGAAACTTCTTGATGCTGAGGCCAAGTTAGGTGCCAGGCACCACGAACATGGTCTGTCTCCGATGGAGGTAACTAACCACCACCTTCGGGAGATTTCATACAACATCCCTATGTGTACGTTGTTTACTCAACATGATACTTGATTTGGATTTGACGCTAAGACAATAATAGTGCGGTCACTCAACCAATACGGCAGTGCCTTGAAAGCTCTCCGTTTGCATGAAGTCCCCATGATGGACTTACGAATAGTCGAATTGATTCTCAAGGTATGCCCGAAACTTGAGGTGCTAGGGATTATCAACTGCGAGCTCGTCCACGTCGGCAATCTTAACCCCCTTCTAGACATCATCTACTGGAACTCCAGAAAGTTGGCAAAGAAACCAGTCAACCTCCAGTTCTATCCTCGAACCTACTTTGGCCCGCTAAACAGCCGTCTTGGCACTCACATCGTCTCGTGGGATCCGATTAACGTCAATGTTCAGACCAGCTTCTTCGCCACAGTCTTCTTGGCAGTCGTCAAAGCTCTGCCGATGGGCATCGACCTTCTCTCCGAGGGTCACGACTTCCGCAGGTTCTTCGACCTTGTCCCGATGAAGCCCGGCCAGGGTACCGTATTTCTTCACCACGTCTTCACATGGATCGACGCGGCCAGGAGCCCCCCCTCTTACGCCCTCCTCCCTAACGACATCAAGGAAGACCTCGAGGACCAGGTAGTGATGAGCCTGCTCCAGGGTTGTGACCAGAAGATGAAGCACCGACAGCGCGACGAACAATTCAGACAGAACACCTGCAGCCGGTGCAGCAACACCCTGATCAGAGCCTTCTTCCGCCCGGAGATGGACACCCGGCGCCCGGCTCATTGGGTTTGCCGCATATGTGACTTACATTTCGCTCTTAACGGGGAGGCTCACCACCGGCTGATCGAGAAGAGGGACCTCCTCAACACCTTCCTTTCCTCGCCAGGCGATCCAGTGCATCACTCAGGTCAAATTATGCGGGAGGAACTCCAAAGCGTCGTGGCGCCGCTCCTCATTAACCCCTTCGCCCGCTCTCCCGCTCTCAATAGCGTGGCTCGTATCGAGGCAGTTCGGAACCACCAGAACCTACCCAAGGCGCAGGACCTCATCGCGCCTGAGAGGGATTACGCCATCCTCGGGGCGTCTGGAGAGGCAGCCCTGCTTGACGTGGACGACCAGCTCCAGGAGCTGGAGGGGGTCCATATGGATCATCCAACGCTGACGAAGCAAACCGTTCCCATCTGGGCTCGTCTCAACGGCAAAAGGGCCCGTAATCAGGCTTGGGAATATGTCCTCTGGAAGAACGCTGTCAAAGACACCAAGGAGCACCAGACGAGTCGGTTCTGGTAGAAGCACAAGGGAACTTGACAAGGAGCTTTTGGCAAATCGATATTTGGCAGAACTGCTCCACATCGATTGTCCAGCATTCGACAGTTGACAATCTACCTACCATCAACGAACAACAGACAGCGAAAAGCATTATCATTTACGTAACTCCGATCACCCTATAACTTTCAACACCTCACTGTGACGAAAAGAACACTAGTTTGGGTCCGAAAAAATACATGGAATGTCGATACAACAACTGGAAGGAAAGGAAGGGGCGCGTAGCAAATCGAAGAACAGCCTGAGACATGGTGCAATCTCGCCATGCCATGAATTTGGCATACAAGAACGGTTGCTCTTTAACGAAAGTAATTTATGGAAGGACGATAGCAGGTCGATTTGGTCTCTTTCTTGGCTCGTTTGGCTCTCTGTAATCGCGGTTTGGCACGTTACATTATCTCATAGGGCCATCTGCCCATCCTCCCTCTGCTACGGTTGCAGGTTAACTAGCATAGTTCTTTTTTGGTAGTTCACGAGCAAAAGTGATTTGATTTCTTGACCCCCCGTCTCTCTCTGGGCGTCTGTCGGTGAAGCGTTGCGAAAAGTGGTCTTGGTATCCTCAAGCTCTTGTGCTCGGGTGTTCTACAATGTGGTACATCTATGTTGGTTCCGATGTTGTACAGGTTATTACACGCTTCTAGGCGGCTCCTCTCCGCAATTCTTGACCTTGCTCATCTCCAGATGGCTTCTCTCAAGCCAGACAATTCAAATGCTTCGGTGGCTCATGCAAAAACAAATCGAGGGAAGAAAACAACTCCGCCGCAGCGCGGCGCTCACGACGACTCTGAGCGGTTCTGCGCCTCAGACGTCAACCCCACCACGTTCTTCAACGTCCCGAAGCTCAAGCAATCGCTGATCCGGCTGGCACCGGAGAACAGCATCACCAGCCTCTCGACACCGCAGCCCCAGCCGCCCGTCGGCGGCAACCCCGCCTCGAGCGCTCGGATGTAGCTCTTGTCGAGCGGTGCGTCCCTCTGCGGGTCGGGCTCGTCCTTGTCCTCCAGCGGCGCCGGGTCCTTGCCGGTGCCGAAAAAACGGTGCTCCGCGAGCTTGCGCGCCTGCGCCGACGGGTCGTTCTCCTCCTCGTACATGTTGGCCAGCTCGCGGCCGTTGACGAAGAGCTCCGTGCGCGCCGACACGAGCTGCAGCGTCCTGGGGCAGACGAAGCTCTTCGCGAGCGGCGACATGCACGTCGGGTGGTGCGTGATGAAGAGCGGGCTCTCAAAGGACTTGGGCTCGAGGTAGACAGCCGCCAGGCGGTCGAGGAGCTTGGGCATCGTCGACGGGATGCCGCCGGGGACGTCGACCTTGCTGAGGGCCAGCACGGCGACGAGCTCCGAATAGGCGTCCTTGCCGGTGAGCTTGGGCAGGCGGAAGCCGAGGGCTTCTTCGAGGGCCGGTATGAACTCGAGCTGGCGGAAGGGGCGGGTGAACTTGGAGACGTCGATGGGCTCGAGGGAGGTAAGCTGGGTCTCGATGAGGTGCTGGCAGTGGGCCGCGAGGCCGGCGAGGAGCTCCTCGGTGCGGGCGATGAGCTCGGGGAGATTCGTGTAGGCGCTGTAGAACTCGCACATTGTGAACTCGGGGTTGTGGGTGCCGTCGATGCCCTCGTTGCGGAAGGCCGGGCCGATCTCGAAGACCTTGTGGACGCCGCCGACGACGAGGCGCTTGAGCCAGAGCTCGGGTGCGATGCGCAGGGAGAGCTCCTTGGAGGGGAACTCGGTGGCCTGGGTGGTGAAGGAGCGCGCGACGGCGCCGCCGGCGTTCTCGGCGAGGATGGGCGTCTGGAATTCGAGGAAGGACTGCTCGTGGAAGTAGTCGCGCATATACTTTGTGATGTGGGAACGCAGCCGCAGGATGTCGGCGACTTCGGGGTTGACGATCATGTCGACGTGCCGTTTGCGCGACTTGGTCTCCGGGTCGGTCAGGGTCTGTGGGATCTGCTCCATAGTCGGGGAGAGCAGCTCCGGGAGGACCATGGCCTGGACGGTGAGCTCGCCCGTGCTCGTGCGGGTGGGCTTGCCAGTGATGGCTGCGGGTTTGTTTAGCATTTGGTCACCGTCATGCAGAAGTACCTTGTCAGCTTACAGATGTGGTCGCCCTTCTCGATCAGCCGGGCAAAGAGCTTGAAGGTATCAATGTTCATGTCAGGGACGTTGCCGAGGTTGCGGTAGTTGATCATGCCCTGGATCTTCTCAAACTCATTGACAATGGTGACGAAGACGAGCTTGTTCCCGTGCAAGCGGATGGATTGGACGCGGCCTGTGGCCCTGTCAGCGAGGCGCCGATGGTAGTTAGGGACGATTGGCGCCCCGTGAGGGACGACTTGTATTCATTCTGCGTACCATACAGGGTGACGACCTCAGCGTTGCCCGGGTCGTCCAGTTTGGCATCCTTCCAAACCTTCCTAAAGGCCGGGACCGACATGGGCTTCTTGCGATGGACCAGCCGCGGGTGCGTCTCCTTGTACAAACCCTTCTCGCCGGCCTCCTCCAGCGCCTTAGTGCGCGTCTTTTTGAACTCTGATATCCTAGCCTCCTCTTCACCCTGTGCTGTTGTGTTCCGCTCTTCTGTCTGAGTTGCTATCCTATCCTTCTTCCTCCTGGCCCCATCTTGCTGAAGTCTGCTTGCGCCACTTGGCTGTCCAACATGAAAAGACTGCGCGAACCTGGCGACCCGCGGTGCGCGAACCAACGGCCGCAAAAGCCGTAGACTCTGAATTGAAGTCATTGCGTCTGGTTGTTTTCCTGTTAGCTTCGTTGTCCAATGCGGCATGGATGTATGAAGAAGTGAGGGTAGGAGTAAAATGTCAGATAATAGGCGGTTTAAATCAACCACAGCAGAAGCTGTGTAAGTCGCAGCGGTTCTGAATTGCTTGCAATCATCATATGAGGGGGAGAGATAGAGAGAAAAGAAAGCGTTCGAGCTAAAACTTACCACCATAGTTGCTCAAGAAGATTTTGGCTCTTCTTGAGGTGGCCAAGTATGTTAGGATAGCTTGCATAGAAATTTTGCGCCGGCGCAGTTTTATCGTGGTCCCTGACGTTATCGATAACGCTGGACGCGAGCTGCGGGACAAACCGGCCCGGAATGGAGGTTCCAACCAAACAGTGGATGATTGGTCGTCGATTTCCGAAGCGGAGCTCTCCAGTGAGCTGAACGACAGTCATCCAGTCGCGCCTGAGAAGACTTGGGGTGCGATAAGATAAGGCAAAGGAGCTTCTGTAAAATCTCGACTCGGCGACGTCAAGCACCCATCCAAGCAAGCAAAGCTACCCATAATCAAAACAACGCTCCCTCGTCGCATCCAACGAAACCCAAGTCAAATCCATCACATAAGCCTTCCACTCGTCATCCCTCCCCCCCAAGACGCCAACATGTCTTTCTTTGGAATGGGCCGCCCCAAGCTCTCCTCGGAGGAGAAGATCGCCATGGCCGAGCAGGAGATGCGTCTGCTGGCTGACATGCACAACCGGTACGTCACCACAAGCTCTATCCTCTAGAGGCCCGTTCAAGCCCCAATGAACCTGGACTGCGGGCCCGTGGAAGAAGGAAATAACTCTCTAACATGCTCTCCGCGCGCCCTCAGCTTGACCAAGATCTGTCAATCCAAGTGCCTTCCCGACTACCGCGAGGCCGACCTCAACAAGGGCGAGTCCGTCTGCCTCGACCGCTGTGCCGCCAAGTTCTTCGAGGCGCACATGAAGGCGTCCGAGGTGATGCAGAATGAGAGCCAGAAGAGAGGCGGCGGCGGCATGGGAGGCGGCATGTTCTAAGAATAGGGAAACGAAAAAGCGTCGATGGACAAACAAACGAGGGATGAAGCATAACAAAGCTCGGGAAAGGGAGAAACGACGCAACGTCACCGTGGGGATGGCCAGTCTGCTTCCTGTAGCACTCTGGACGCGGCGGTGATATGTATATCACGTATGGGATTATTGATGGGAGCGAGTTCCCGTATCGACGTTGCCAGGCCTTTTGGTCTCTGTACAGGGGCTTGGGATACCTTGGGGATTCGAATGTTTTGGTTTTTGAAGCAAACCCGCAACCGGGGGCTTCGTGTATAATACGGGGGGCCACCAGAAGGTCCTTTCAATGAAGAGAACCACCCTCACATTCCACTTTGCACGCCACGTCGGAGTCTGCTTCTGGCTTGGGGAGATGTCTGGACGCCGTGGTCCATGAGACATACCGACAAACCGTCACTGTTCGACAGGATGGTGACAGTCCTTGGTCACGTCTCACAGGTAAGATGGATGTTGTGGATGCTCTTGCAGTGTTCCTGACTTGAAGTTACTGGGATACTGTAAACCTTGCCCTACGTCGATGTCAGGCAAGAAACGTGATGCGCTGTATATTCGGCAGGATGAAGGACGTCCCCAGTTGCCCCTCGCATATTTGACGGGGCTTGTCCAAGCTTGTAGCGTCTCTGACACGAGCAATCGGGATACCACGTCGCTCGCCTCGCGGAGAATGGCTATGTAGGAACGCGGGACGTTGTGCCTGATCTCAAAGAACTTCCCGGGCTTGACCAACCAATCGAACCCTTACTTCAAATGAAGCGCTCAAACACGTCGAGCCTAGGGGAATCGGGTTGGGCGATCTGATTACGTAGATCTCGTCGGCTCAACTATCGAAGTGATGTGACATGTATGTTTCCACACGCCCTGGCTGTTCAATCTGACGAACGATAGTCTCGAATGCTATGATTCAGCCCGCCAAGCCTACGACTTCCGCCAGGCAGAATTGACAGTTTCACTTCAGCATACGGTTGGTTGTCTTGGTCAATACTCCCCTACCATAACACAACGACTCTTAGTCAAAGCCCGACCAGCGACGCGTGGCATTGTCGTCCTTGCCGGCAACCCGGATCCGAAAGTCGGGAATCGGCTAGCGAGACAGTCTTGGCCTTTCCCCAGTGCAGCTTGTCGATGTGGAGTGATTTTTTTTTCTCACCCAAAGAGGACTTCCCGTTGGTGCTGTCATCTACGCCCTAAAATCTAGCCTTTACATCTGGGCACCGCTAGGCGGTTTCAAATCACTGTACAGACACTTGTCGTGGCAAGTGCGCAGGCGGGATTATCTCACACGTGGATCGATGTTGGACCCAGAGGGGCAAGGGGAAATATCCATCAGAACTCGGGTTGTCCGCTCGCGTCCGGCCTCACGTGACCCATGATGTCTTCGCGTCTCCAGGAGATGGCAGCAGCATGGTTACTTGCACCGAGTGAGAGGACATATACCAAGGATTTGCCCCCCGCTCATAGGAGAACAAGGTCGGCCGGCGTGCTGTGGCGCTAAGAGGCAGCCGCTATGAGTTGTCTTTCACTTGGCTTTGAACAAGCCACAAGCCCAGGAACCCAGGATTCTGGTTTGCCGGGCCCCGGTTGATAGACTTCAATTAATCAGCGCGAAATAGATAGAGTAATACCGGATTGAGAGGGTTGACCTACTCGCGGGAAAGTTAGATAAACCGTCCGAAGAAAAAAAGAAAGAAAAAAGGGGACCAAAACTCAGGGTTGACAAGGGGCCACCCATAATCCGAAGCAACAACGCAAGAGTCTTTATCGGGTGTCTATATGCGTGCTACCTACCGTAAGAGCCATGTCATGAGTCTGAACATGACTCTATGTTACTGCTGTCAAGTTTGGGCAAGCAAGCGGCTGGATGGTTGTTGATCTTGTCGACCGCCTTTCCATGTTACCCCAGAAACCTGGGAGTTTTGAAAGAACAAATTGAAGGACAACCGTCGTAATGTATACGAAAAGTGAAGAATGGGGCACGTGGTGGGATGTTACAAACATAGAACCGACCAAATAATAATAATCGAGAAATTCCCCGTCTCCCGGTTTGTCGGAGCAATCAAGGACGACGACAGGCGAGATTATCAACTGACATCTGGGTCCCTCGCCCCCAAAACAAGGCATGCCGACAGAGGCTGTCAGGTCTGGACTTGAAATGTTGATTGCATTTGCAGAAGGGTGGGGAATAGCACAGGCAATTTTTAGAAAACGCAAGACAGACCGCGGTAATGACGATGGCCGGGGAAGCAATGCCGGTTGATCTACCGCGGGCATCACCACCCGCTCGCATAGAAAATGATGACAATCTCAACTCTGTTAAGTAACTCGCGACCGAGGGTTCGGGCTCTGTTCGTTGACTCGCTCAGATCCGGGACAGGGGGTGTTCCCCCTAGGAACGGGCAATGAACAGGCCGGGGTCCAAAGCATGGCCGGAGAGTGGCCATACTGGCACGTCCCCGGAAGTTGGGCAAACTCGGGGATTTTGGGAAAGGGGGAGAAGAAGGACGATGGTTCAATAATTCGGACGAAGACAAGAGAGCCGCCAGGCCTAGCACGGTGGTGGTGTGCGGCTCAGCCGGCATTGAACCTGTTTTGCAACTTTGAAGCATTGAACGGTAGACGTCAACTGCGATAAGATGCGCGGGATATTGGCCGGGCAAAGGGACCGCTGGGCGCGCGGAGCATCGACGGATTATCCGATCTCACTTGAACCTGAACTTGGCGATGATGTGAGAGTTGGTGTCAGCGTGGGAATGTGTCTTGCCGTGGTGGTTCAACTGGCTGAGCCTCAAACCGTGGTGCCGCAGTGGAGTTCCTGGCGTGGCTTAGCGTCCTCCCATGCGTCTGCCGTCACTGTACAGGGTCGATCTCAATCCTCTCGCACATCATCGCACATTGCTCGGAGCGGCGCACACGGACGGGTTCTCAGTGTGGGATGGCCTGGGATCGGAGCCCGTGGGTCAACAACGAGGTGCGCAGACGGGCGCGGCATTGATGAGGGTGGGAGGGATGGAGCGAGTGCGGGAGTGCAACGGTGGCATGGCCGACGGGTCGTGGAAATGACAGTGGGAGCTGACGTAGCGTCCATTGGCCGAAGTTGCGATGCTGGGAAGAAGCCAGCAGGCGATGGGAACGGGTGCGAGGAGGCCTCGCCTAAGTCGAAACAGAACGTTGGCCGGATTGGGGGGTGCGTATGCGGATACGTAGCGAGAGAAGAGAGACGCGTATTCTGCCTTCGCTTAATCGAGAGTTTGCGCCTTTCTTTCTGGTCTCCGTAACGCAACCAATCCGTAGCGGAAGATGCCGCTGGTTGGAGCCTGCATGATACGGAATGGACAGTCGAGAGTAAGACGAAAACAAAACAAAACAAAACAGCGACAAATGGAAAGAAGGGACGGAGTCTAACCCAGCCACTGCAAGCTCAGCATGTGAAGGAACATTTTGGCCGTAGATGCATTCGAGAGAGGGTCAACCTCGTTCTGTCAGTCCTTTGAGGATTGGAACATCAGGAAATGCTGGGAAGCGCGCCGGGCGTTTGTGACGGTTCGTTGACAAGCCTATCAGCTGGGTACGCCACGGCGTAGTCCGGCTGGCCACATCGCCAGGCTGGGAATCTCTTGGACGGTGGGCTGGGCAGTCTCGTAGGCGGAATTAAGGTACGACAAGGCAAAATGCAGGTCGCATGCAGAGAATCAACATAATAAGGAAGAGAGGGTTGGGAGAGGACTGACAAGACTGTGGCTGTGAAGAAGCCTCGTCTTTCAGGTGCAATCCTAGCCTTTACGGCCAACACATACACACACATACCGCGAACAGCACCTGCCCAATCAATCGATGTTATTGTCAGCAGGGTGCGGGAAGGAAATTAGCGAGCAATTGTTTTTTTCCCTTCTTTGGACCCCGTAACAGAGTGCATTCTGAGATAATCGGGCTGGTTGCTGGGTACGTTCCTGCTGCCAACGTCAACAAAGTCGTGCATGTTAAGGGGAAATGGGTCGCGTGTTCTCTCGAGCGGGTTGGTTCGATGGTCATGGTTGACTTGCAGGTCTGCAGCAACTGGAGCTGCCATTTCGATAGCGTAGCGCGAGGTCCACTTGACAATTGGATGTTAGCGGGGTGCATCTCCCTCACCTCCCTGGACCGGCGCTGGGCTGGCGGGCAAGGCGGCCACTCGCAGTCATCCATTATGTCGCGCACTAACAAAGTGGACGGTCAGACGCCAGGCAGTGAACTCACAACACCACATGTCGAGTCCTATTCCTGGCACAGTCCGCTGCAACCTTGGGCCCGGGTTCTCTGCACAGCCCTACTGTCCCTGGAAGAGAGCCAGCCTCTCTCTCTCCCTCTCTCCTTGGAAGAGGTGGCATTGGATCGGGGGAAGTCTGGAGACTGAGGGTGCGCGTGGGTGCACTGGCTTTCTGGCTGTGCTGTGCCGGCACTAGTGCACCTTTTTCTGAGGGATGGATCATGGACCATCGTGCGGTACGGGGGACCGACATTGGACATTGATTGAGTGCTTGTCAGATGCACCTTGATTCCTCTGGGGGTTCCAGGATTAACCTCATCGCCTTTGAGGCCTCTTGTTGCCGGCTGCTCTATTTTATGACCGAGACGCATGCTCTTCCGTCTCTCTGCTCTTCTGTTTCTCCCCCCTCCCGCTTTGAACGGCAATACACTGCAAGTCGACCGGTCGACCATCCAAAGCCTGCCTCTACTGACCCGCCGCGACACTAATACGAGGAAGAAGGAGAAGGCCGAGTGCTGCAACCACGCGACACAATAACAACTCCGTAATACCAAGAAACTCGCAGCACCAGACGAACGCAAACCACGCTGGTCGTTAATCGACCAGACCAGACCGCAGATAGCCCCACTCGCCCTGCAGAGGACAACAACTCGCACCCGCGCTCTCTCTTTCAATCGAAGGAGCCAGATGCAATCCATCCAACCGTCCATCCATCCAACATCCAACTGATCGCCCCTCCCGACGAATTGAAGCCGACCCAGACCCTTCCTTTGGAGCCCCCAAGTCGGCCCTCCCACAACCAAAAGAAGAACACCTCTGGCCCCTCTTACCTCACCACGCATTTGTTGGCCACAACACACGCGCAGCAATCCATTTCCCCCCAAGAGAACAAGCACAGAAATCGAAACAGCCGCCCGAACTTCGCCCCTCTCCTCGGCTTCTACATCCATCTCCGTCGCCTTTTCTCTCGCCTTGGTCTCACCACTCAGTACCAGTTCCTCCGTCCATCGAAGCGCGACTCGAACTCTCTTCCAAGGCTATCCTTGTACACCCTTCCGTCGTCCGTCGTTCCTCGTCCTTGGCTTGGCGGGCCTTCCCCCCCCCCCTTCTGGTCCTTGGCCCATGGTCCTTTGGTCCTTGCCCCACCCACCTAGCGTCTCCTGAGCCCCACACCCTTCCCAACTTCTGGCAACTGCACCTTTTCCCGCCTGGCACCCCCCGGTTCACTGCCGCCCCCCAAGACCGCAAAAGATCGTGGTGTCCCGTCTTAGGCTGCTGCTGCTGCTGCTGCTGCTGCTGCTGCTGGCTTGCAGTGTACTAGTAGTGTGCTCCTGCGCTACCCGTAACCATCGCCCCCCTCCTCCTCACTCCTCTCTCCTCCCTCCACGGCCACGCCCAGTCTTTTCCCTTCTCTTGCGCCTATCGAAATCCGGAGACAGCGAAAAGGAGCCCTGTCCGCCTTTGAACCGATCAAACCCCCCAACCTGTTTCAGCTTCGCACCAACAACATCTTCGCATTCTCTCTTTCTTGAACAGCTTCTCCCTTGCTGTCGGCCCATACCCAAAAAAATCCTACCGTCGTTAAGGGAAACCCGACCTCTCCATCTCGTCGCTGTCCTCCCTTTTTCCTCTCGTTCTTTTAACTTTCTCTTTGACCTTCGCACCTGGCTTGTTTTCGAATTTCCCGCCGACGGGGCCCTTCCTCGCAATCTCCACTCGCTTTTCATCCCTTGACCAGAACCAGACCCCAAAAAGAACGAGTCTCGTCCTATCCGACCGTCGTTTTCCGACAGCTGACGCCTGCCCGCTGTGCCGTCCTACACTCAAATTGACCCCAATCCGACGCACACAACCACACCCCCCAGCCCCCTTCCCTCCGCGACGCCTTCCCACCACTATTACGCACCATCTCATCTCGACTCCTTCCGGGGAGTCGCCAACACCGTCGACCTGGCTACGAGGCTAGACTCCCGCCGCTCTTTGCTCGGCGGCGACCCAAACTTTGCAGGCTTCGACCAAGAACTTGCTGCACGACAGTACGCTCAGCAATACCAACAACAATATCAACAGCAATACAACCCGCCGCCGGCATCAAACAACCAAGGCTACGCCTTTCGCGAAGGTCTCGCTCCATCCACGATGAACGGCTCGCGTCCCAGCAGCGGTGCGAGTGGCCCGCTCGGCTTTGGCTTCATGGGTGTCAAGTGGCCGAGGATCTTCTTCCTCATCACTCTCGTCCAGGCCATAATCTGCTTGGCCTTCGAGTGGTAAGTTGTCAAATCAATCGGGACGACCATGTCTCGCGTTGCTCCATGCTGACTGCCACGCAGCTACGTCTTTTGGAAGTTCCAGACCAGCTTGACCGATCAGGACACTCAACAAACGACCGACGCCAACACCGACTCGCCAAGACGGACAATCCCGACATTCTTGACGCTTTTTATTTTCGGCTTCTTGTACGAGCTTGTTATCGTCTGGGACGCCTTGCGAGCGAAGAACACCATTCAAGTTATTGGCGTGTGCATTGCCAACCTCGCATTGATGGTCTACACTGCTATTCAGGTCGAACAGATTGAAGAGGCGTTGGACCAGTTGAAGGTCAACGGATCCCTCAAGAACCCGCAAGACAACATGTGGGCCGACGTCAAGCCGTACTTGATTGCCATCCCCTGTATCCTAGGCTTTTGTACCATTGCCATGGCCTTCACTGCCTGGAAGCTGTACCAAGTCTTCGCTTGGGACATTCTTAAGACGATAGGAGCCGACTACAGGATGAAGAAGCGTTTCCTTCACTATCAGGTAAGGGTTTTCGGCCATCTGCGACACCTGCCACTCGTATACTGACCGGAACTAGATTTATATCGCACTTCTGAAGTTCGATTTCTTCTTTTTCCTTGGGTTTACCGTTCAATTTTTGGTCATTGTTACCCTCAAAACCGATACCGAGTTCGGATTGACGATTGCCGCTGTCCCCATCACCATCGCCATTTTGCTTTTGGCAGCCTGGTTTACCAGAATCGAAAACAAAGTCGGCATGGGTACCGTTATCGTTCTCTACCTCGGCGGTCTCACCTACTTCCTCTACAAGCTCGTCCGCATTTACCAGCCACACACCGAACAACAGTACAGGGCGGTGCGTAAATCGCTCACTGCCTTTGCTGTCATCACCATCCTCCTTATCATCTGTACCATCATCAACTGCATCATCTGCATGCGCAACTTCGGAGCTGGTCTGAAGAACCACCTCCGAAAGCCATCCCGGGACATCGAGAAGAACCCGGACCTGAATTCTATCAACCTGCAAGATGTCAAGCCACAGATTGCGAGCAGAATGACGATCGATTAAGGAAGGGGTGGAGCTGGCTTGACCCGACGAGGCAAACGCACGATCAAAAGAGATACTGCTCGATTGTACAAAGAAATGACTTACGACACAATGCCACCTTTCTTATCCAAACCCCACCATGGGATTGTGGACAGACGGACGGTGAACACGCGGGGCCGGGCGCGTGTTGGACTGCTTGAGATTCCCCATCATCGGCTCATTTTTCTTTCTTTCTTCTTTTTCATGTGTGGGAACACACTGTATGGCGTTGACGATGCCTGCTCTCTCTCCACCTACCGCTGGGGATGAAGACTGGCCCAAAGGCGGAGTTATGGACATGTTTTTACGTAGAGTCGGGCTGGCGACCAGGTCCTTGGCCAGGACGACTTGATGACTTCGGGAGCAGTGCAAAGGGGCTGATTAGCCTTTGTACGCATTACATGCTGTCGAGGCCAGCGATTTGCTTTAGAAGTTTCCTTGGTGTAGCCTAGCGTCCGCATGAGGTAATTCAATACCTTTGATGAAAACTGCTTCCTTCAACACATCCTTGTTGAATCGTTTCTCTCTCCGCCTCGTTACAACCAAACTTGAGTGCACTACGAAGGTAATTGAGGCGCTAGTGGACCCTCCGTGGCCAATCATTTCCTCACACACCTCCGGTGACATCCCGGGCGTGCTGGTGCCGCTCCTGTCCTTCCGGACCGTCCGGGCAGTGCCTCCGACCTTGGACGTCCGGGCCAAGAACTACAGCCCGCTAGCCTAACATTGATGAAGCAGACAAAAAACGCTCACATTTTAATCAGGGAGAGAGCATCTCAGCCGAGTTGTACTTTGTATTTCCGTTCCACTCTTCGCTATTCTGAACACATAACCAGATTCGCTGTCCCATACCCGTGACCCAAACCGAGGCCCTCCACAAAGCAAAAACAAAAAAAAGAGAGAGAGAGAGAGAAGAATGCCTGCCCTGCCGTTCCAGAAATAATAAAGAGGAAAGATAACTCCCAAACCGTGATCCCGGCGCCCATAAAAACGCCTTTGTGCCCTACTCTACACACCCGAGGGGGCATGACTATATCGCATCACCTATTCCCGACAGCCTGTCATAAAATAAGAGACTATTTGTTCTAGAAGGCGTCTTCGGTAGTTGAGATCATCCTCTTGCTCCAGCTCGAAGGATCCGAACCCGTCCTATAGCTTGATCTCCCGAGCGTCCTTGATGTGGCCCTCGTTGGGGCAGTACGGGCACTTGAAGCGGGAACCCTTAGTCAGGCGCTGCAGCGACTCTTTGCAGATGACGTGGCCGCACGGCAGCATCATGGGCGGGTTCTGCTCCGTCGTCTGCTCCTTGCTGACGGGGCAGACGAAGATGGGGTGGTAGATCATGCTGCGGGGCAGGGGCGTCTCGAAGGCGAGCTCGTTCTCCGTCGTCCACTCGGTGCGCTTGGCCTTCATGTAGGTGGTGTACTTGATGAGTTGTGGCAGGGCGATGGCGCCCGCCGTGGCGGCGACATAGAGGGGCGACTCGGCGGACAGGCCGAGCAGGGAGCAGAACTCGCGGGTGAAGGAGAGGGCGACGTCGTCGAAGGCGGCCGAAGTGTCGAAGACGTTTGCGTATGGCGACTGGCCGATGTTGGATGCGTACACCATGGCGCACGACAGCTGCTGGATCTCCTTGAGGTGGCGGGCCTGGAAGCGGCCGAAGCTGGCCTGCGCGTAGGCGAGGGCTCCCGCACGACCATTACGGGCGTCGTCGGGAAGGCCGTTGACCTCGGGACCCTTGAAGAGCCAGACGAACTGGAGTTTGCTGAGCTCGAACTCAAGGTTGGAGCCGCGGGCCTCGAGCTCGTCGCCGTTGACCCGCGCCCATTCGATGGCGGGGACGAGATTCCTATTTTTGAGCTCGTGCAGGATCTCATACATGTTGGCGAATTTGTCCTGGAGCTCCTGGGACTGCAGCGAGTGTATGTCGGTATCGAGGGCGGGGTGGTTCGGGGACGAAGGGGGAGGCCGCTCGTGGGCTTCGCGGAGGAAGGTCGAGGCCACGCTGAACTGTCCCTCGCGCAGCATGTGCATGGCGACGGCGCGGTTGATCAGGGAGGGATATGAGGCCATCGCATCGTAATCTGTCGAGAGGGGTCGCTGAGGGAAGGACTACGGGGGGTAAGGGCTGTGTTAGTCGGTGGGGGTTCATCTAGTGTCTCTGGACCTGACGGCGCTCACCTTGTCGAGGGCTTTGCCAAAGGTCTTTTGTGCTTTTGATACCTCCTTCAAGTCATTGTTGATTGCGTCGAAGCCTGCGTTGATCGGATTCTGGAGCTTGGTCATAGTCAAGCTCGCTCGGTGCGGATCGGATGCTGTAGGTTCGAGAGACGTTGGTGAGCACACGACCAGCAACATCATCACGGCGGGGCGAGTGACATACCATTGGCGATCTGCTCCCTCGCCTGAACAAGCAGGTCGAGGAGCTTGTCGGCGTCACTGACGGCCGAGTTGAGTGTCGCTTTACGGAAACGAGAGAGATCCGCCTGGAGTGTCATCATGGGGTTTTGTTCCGCCATGGTGGTGGCGGGGGGTTTTGGAGTGCGGTTTGTTTGATATGTCGGGTAAAGTGTATTGTATGCTGTTGCTGGTGCGTGTAGCTCGAATGTCGGGAGATTATGACAGGCAGATCATCGCTACGAGCCCTCCGGGAAAGCTCAACTCGTCGGTGATGGAGGGGAAAGTCGTGTTCACTGTCGAGAAGTGAGAGTTCGCGTAGGTTCACTGATCCAAATGGTTTCTGCTGCGCTTGATAGTCGAAGGTTGGGGTTGAGGGTCGGCACAGACATACGGGTGTCACCGATAGCGCGATAGCGGAAAGCTTCCTCGGCTGCGGGATCACTGATAAAGCGTCGGGCGCGCAAACCGCTGACCGCTAAGGTGGCACAGTGTGCTGTGACCGCCGCTGTCAGTGTCAGTCAGGGAACGCATCGAACTGCCGGCGAAACAGCGGCCCGGGAAATGACGAGCGCTCCAGCGATGGAGGGCCCTGGAAGAACAGGGGGGGAAGAGGGTAGGAAGTGTTAGCTTGGGGCAGATCGGGGCCATCGCGGAGATGGGGAACCGCTAGCGTCCACCGCTCGACTTTGTGCTACCTACCCCTTCAGCGAAGTGGTGCAGCTGCCGGCCCAATCAACTAAGCCACGACAGCGAAGGGACATTGCGTCACATGCCGACTAGCCTCCGAAGAGACGGACACAAGAAAGACGGCGAGAGATCGAGACGGCAGAACAATTGAGACAGCGGCAGCGACTCGACTCCAACGATACCCGCGCAAGTCACATGCAGGACAGGACAACGCCAACTTTTTCCTTGGTTTTTCGCTCCAGCACCTCTTGATTGCGACCGCACCCCAAGAAACAACAACCCACCACAGGCGAGCGATTACGACGACTATGCCTTCGTCCTTCTGCAGATAGTCGCTGCGTTGTTGTAGGCGCTCTCAAAAGTGTCACCGCCCACCGCGCGCCTATGCAAATGGAGATGGCATTCCGCTTCCCTTTTCCGGTTAACGACCCGCGTATGCACCGCGAGGAGGAGCTGACTCTGGCGAGAGTTGCGTCCCAGCGTGGGGGCAATCGGCCGTCTCCTCTGGACACTCCCTTACCGCTCGAGGCGCGAAAGGAGGCCTCCACTGAGCCCGTGACGCCGTCTCCCTTGCCGGCCACGAAGAGGAAATGGGTCTTTGCCGACCCAGTGGCCTTTAGGTAAGTTTTCTGGGCATTGCATCTATACGGTTTATTGCGCTGACTGCTTCTCCTACGAGCAGATACCTAGAAAGCGATCCGTCCGTCACTGTCCTTGAGCGAAGGGGGGTATTGCAGGGATACGAGCTATACTTGGTCGAACAATGGGCGTGTTCACGAAAGTCGCCGACGCTGGTCATCGTCACATACACGGGTGACCCGAAGCACTCGGTCGTCGTTGGGGTGCTGGCCGTCCCAGCAGACGAGAGCATATGGTCGGACCGCCTGCGGTTCTACTTCAAGGCCATCCACCAGTACCATGCACGGCCAAAGGAAACGCCATTGGGCGACGTGATGGTCACGAACCTCAGCAGCTTTCCGTCGGCTCTGACAGTTATACCCGTCCCCGAGGGCGACATCCGCACCCATCGCCAGGCCTTCATTGTCAACGAGAACCTCAAGCGGCTGGGATGCTCTGGGCGATCTGGCATGAATCTTTCGGACCCCACTCCTGCGACTCAGGCCAAATTTTACCAGCTGTACAGGACAAGCGAGAAGGTCCCCTTTGCACAGTCGGTGGTGGAACTAGTCAAACTGTGCCAAGTATCCCTGTTCATGTTCGGAAAGCTGGACATGGAATATATCGACGGCCTGTTATGCGACAAGACGGAAGAGTCCATTGGGAACTGGTGGACAGAGATTGGCGCCGAATCCTACAACGTCGAGCCGACGGATGGTATCCTAGGGCCGACGACTGTGGCAGCGTTGCTGGGATTATTGATGGGCGCCAGGAACCGGCTGCATTACTACGGTGCACCAGTTTCCAAGGATGTCTTTGACATTGAAAGCACGAAAAGGGGAATTGGTTACTTCCAGAAAGCATACAAGCTTGAGCGGACGAGGCGGCTGGATCGCCAGACTATTCTCAAACTCCATGCCGTCACGGCGAAAGCAGCTGCTGGCGAAGGATGGGGCGTACAAAAGGCTGTCAAGTCCACCGTCGCTGAAATTGGCGGTAAAAGGGGCGAACTTGTCATTGGTATGGTCGGCGGAAAAGACAAGGCCGGCATAGCTGACATCGAGACTGTCGACATTGATAAGTTCATTGCCCTGGCGTACGGTGAACGCGCAAAATGGCTCTGGTACGGGAAGCCCAGGAGAACGGCGCCAGAGCTTCAGGAAAAGCCAACGGACGTAGCGCAGCCACTGTTCGGAAAGGATGAGGTCGCTCCGTCGTCAGGCAAACGGACACAATCGTTGCCATTAGAAGAGGAACTCCAGCGACAAAAGGAGGAGTCACCTGGGGTTTATTCGACTCCGGCGCCTGCTTCAGCTGTAAGTGTGGTCGATAATCCGGCAGAAAAGGATGCACTTAGGAAAACGGTCTTCAAATCCGTCGCCGGCAGAGTAAGTGACGCCAAATCCGGCCTCGGTCGCATAAAAGACGTTGTTGGCACCGGCCTGAGAGGCCATGCGAGTCGTCCTAGTAGAGACGACTTTGGCGAGAATGGGTACAACAGCGCGCCCGGCATCTCGGCCTTGGCGCAATCCTCGGCGACTTTGTCATCTCCGGTCATGGTTGGTAGGGCCTTCACGTGGAAGAACAAGCCGGAGGAGTACTTAACTGCCTTCAAGAAAGAGGCAGAAGCCGCACAGGAGTTGCGGGAGTCATCACAAGAACTCGAAAATGTTCCCGTGGGAGCCAAGCCAGCCCGCGAAGCATCAGACCCCAGCTCGACGCATTTGGAGGGCGAATTCTCGACACCTCCCAACGGATCAGTAAAAGACGGGCTTGACCGGGTTCAGACGTCAGTGGCTGGGTCTGTGGTTGACGAAGCCGATCTCCACGGTCCCTTTGAAGCGGAAAGGACAGGCAACACTGCCTTGAGCTTCCTCCAACGCCGACACAGCATCGCCGTCTCGAGGCTTTCCTACAAACATCCTCTGAACGAGGCTCGCTGGCCCCGGCGGCTGTCATTTGGAGATGCAGAAGAGGCGGTCTTGCGATGGGAGGAAATCACCGAGCTATACGACGACAAGCACTTTTCCACGGCCGACGCCCTGCAACAACAGGCTAGTCTGGCCGAGCTCGCTCGTGGCCTGTACGACTCCATCGCGACCATCAAGCGCGAGGTCAACCCGTGGGTCGAGTCCAAGGTCAAGGCTGTGGACTCCCTGGACCAGCATTACGGCCGCGAGCAGGAGGACCTGCAGAACCTCTATTATCAGCTCAGTGAGGCATATCACCGAGTCAAGCAGAGCTCGACGGAGCTCATCGCCGAGGAGCGGGCGCACATCACCGAGGCGATTAAGGAGGTCGAGGTGCTCGTGGCGCGGCTCGAGTACGAGATCAACGGGCTCGTGAGCAAGGTGGACGACGTCGAAGACGGAGTCAGACTTTTCGAGAGGCAGGTGGAGGACGTTGAGAAACGCGCCGAGGAGCTCAAGGCGACGCTCGAGACGGAAAGCTGGGCGCACTGGTTCGTTAGGACACTGACAGGTATCGGAACGGGACCCAACATCACCAGGGGGGCGTAAAAGACTGAAGAAGAGAAGGCAAGTGGTCCTCAGGCTGCATAGCGTGTTTCATTTTCATTTTTCACATCGGGAAAATACCCAGCAAGGATTACCTCTTTGTACATCTTAGTTCCGGAAAAGGCTACAAGATGGTTTTTTTTTTTCTCAGGGCATAGGATATGTGTACTTGCCGATCGAGGCCGACGGCTACTTCTAGGGGAAAATATAAATAATGTTTTAACCAGTTTGGGGGAGTTAAGAATGCAGTGCAACAATGCAGAAACTTGGCTTACTTGTCGGGTCGCCGAGGGGATCCCGAGTGCTCCAAAGGGGCAAAACCGAGATGCACAGCAGGGGTCCGTTTATCCCATTACTTTTCAAAAATCAAAAGGGCCAGCGGGTGATTGACAAGCACGTTTGACCCTTTAAAGCTAGCATGCCTTCAATACTATTTGTCGACACAAGAGCAAGAACGTCAAATGGGCTAAGATCGTAGTTGCGTGATGACACCAATTGACTGTGGTTGAATTTGGTAGAGCTAGATGCTTCACTGGACGTTGAACAACGGACCCCCTACCCAGGAGAAGATCATTCCAACTTCGTTCGTTATTATGAATGCTGTCTTGTGGAAGTCAGGCATCTAAATTGACGTCAAAGACACGGAGTTGGTTCAGATGCTGTTGAAGACCCGGCTTTGCGGGTGTCTACGACCTTCCTTCTCAAGTGATCGGGGCTAATTGAGCAACTTGATGTGTTCGTGTACTAAACAAAACGTGCTATCTTTCCTGCCAACATACCTGCTCTTATCTACGTATCCTCATATGCATATGTCGAAGAGGTTAAAGGTAAGTGGAGCTCGTCAAGCAGCGAGCTTTGCGCCTCAAGATGAAGTTGATGCATATGGCACAGGGTCTTACCAGCAAGATGATTCACACCGCCTAGTAGTCCGTCAATCAAGCCGCCTTGGTGTTCTCTGTGCATGGAATTACTGATTTGATGGATATTGCAGTCCTGACCTGGCTACCCTAAACATAGTCTTGCTGTGTTAGTGGCATGGAGTCTAGAAACCAAGAATGCTACATGAACTAGACTCGACGTTGTCAAGACAAGCCTTTCGCTGGACACGAATAGAAACAAAGCATCATGCATGGATTCCCAAATTCTCCTGTAGAATAACAGGTTTTAAGTTGTGTCACGGGCTGTTCGAGGGTCTGCTTTACAGAGTTGTATGGGCACATATTAGATCGTGTAAGTTTCTCTCTCACATATTTCGTCTTTTGGAATGGCTCCTAACTCCTGCTTGAACCTAAACTCAAATAAGTGACGCTTCAAGTACAGACCATAATCATTTTCGCGACTCGACATCTCCGCAACTTCATCGTCTCGCAACGTGCCCACCATCCAGCTCAGACGGAGAAGCCCCCCGCCTATTCGTGTCCAGCTCCGAAAGGGGATGTCGTTGGTCCTGCGCATACCTTTGCAAAGAGTGTTCCGAGTAGTGTGGCGGGCTTTGGTTCTTTCGCCATGCTCCTCCACCCCCATATCCGGTTGCATCACCATGGTTTCCGGCGGCGACTTGCTCGTGCTTGCGCTTCCATCGCCTTCTCAACATGAAGAATACGAGTACTCCGAGAGCGATCCCCACGAGGGGGCCAACCACAACGCCTGCTATCCAAGCTTTGCTGCTTGAGCCCGAGTCCGAATTTGGCGTCGTTGACGGGGTTGTGCTCGAGTTCGTTGAGGTTGGGTTTCCTGTGGAATCTTTGTCCAAGTCAGCTCCCTCTCCGTCTTGGACTCTCCTCTGGTCTCCCGAGACCGGCCCACTATGTCAGCATACCTGTCGAAGATGAAGTCATGGCAGGCAGCTCCAGAAAGAAACTCCTGGTATTCCATTCTCCAGCGCAAAAGATGTCTTGCAGACCCGACCCGGAGGCCGGCGGCGTTTGGTAGGCGATCATGGTTCGACACGTCTGCCCCACGGGACTTGTCCGTCATCCCCCATTAGGTCTTTTCTTTCTATCAAGAGTAGCTCGTTGCAACTCACCAGGCTTCCGGTGAACTTCCGGGATAGAACTTTGTGTCACCAATACAGGCCGTCGCATAAGCGCAGTTCGCACCGCAGCAGCCTGCGAAGTCACCGGAGGTAGCGTATGTTTGGTCCGTCGCGCAAAACAAGGGCTCGGCTAAGTGGACGCAATAGACTTGTCAGTTGTATGTGTTCGTCTGTACATGTGTGTTATGAATTGAAGGCAGGCTCACTCGTAGCTCCTTCGATGAACCATCCCCCAAAGTTGCGCTGCGTCGTCGCCTCTGTCCTAATCGACGTGATCGTCATGATAGCGATGTGGTCTAGCGTCAGGATAAATGAAAATTGAGAGGTGTATCACATGGAATATTCAGTAAGAGAGAAATGTGCGTGACAGTGGCAGTGACACAACAAAACCACTCGGCGACGTGGAAAGAGCGGGATGAGGATGCGTCCAAGTCCCAGGCGGCAACATTTTTGTCCGGCTACCGTACGCGGCAACAGCCAAGAATGGCCTTGTTGCTGTTGGACCGAAGGATTCGTCTGTATGATTCTACGGATCGAATCCTCAATATCGTCATCGTCTGGTTCGTTCACGCTTAGCCAACACAACCCATGAACGGCTGCAACGGCACTAATGAGTGGGGTATTTGGCTTCACTTCATCAAGCCTATTTCAATACATTCAGTAGAACAGAGACTGAAGAACTCCGGAATATGATTTCGAAGTGTCAGACAGGACGAGTGGTTATGTGCTCTTCCCAACGGACAATGTTTTGCTGCATGCCGTCTCCAATCGAGCGGTTTTGGTATGGCACTTGAAGCAAGCATTGCTTTGCAAAAGATTCCCGATGAAGCATCGTATGCTACTTGATATGAAGCCCGAAGTCAATACAAGCCTCCTAGTCGATCTCCTTCCCGTTTAAGCCATACGAGTCTGGTGGAACATCACACGCTACGAAAAAAAAGGAAGCGGCCGTGGCGAATGCATGTCAGATTCAAACTTACAGTGGCGGGTGGATGCGCGGCAAGGCTAGCGAATGACAGCGTACTAGCAATCTTCTTTTGGTTTCTTTTGCATTAGGCAGACATTGCCAAATCAAACCTAAGCGCCCGGCTCTGAATTTCGCCCCAGGTATGTCCGGTTCAGAGAGGATTCTGGGCTATTGCCAAACGTGGAGCCTTCATCCGGGCGATTCATCCGAGGTGCCATCGAAGCCGACGTGTGTACAACACAACCTGAGCCTATCAACTACCACCCTCGGTCCTTAGTCTGGCCTGCTCTCTCCACTTCCGAAAAGCTGCGGCAACTAGCATTATTGTACGAAGTGAAAACTCAAAATCACCGGAAGATTGTGGGAAGAAGGATTCAGCAACAGGCTCCATGGCGGAGTCCGCGGTTGAATCGTTGCCGAGTCCTGGCACAAATCTGAAGAGTGTACGGTTCTGAACTATGAAGACCGTCCAATATCATCTAGCAGGTGGTCCGACCTCACGTTTCTATACACGAGAGCTGAAAGACCACCGTGCTTTCTTACTAATTTCCGTGGGTTTGCTACAGCTCATAATCCATGTCTTGCACATGTTCATGGATCATCGAAATCGCCCGCCAGAACAGGGAGGGCTCGTTCCTTACATGTGTGGGAAGGATTGTAATACTCGTTTCTCTTATTAGCTTGTCCCCTTATCTTCCTCATTGCCTGTGTTTGAAGTTTGGCCTGCCAGGCAAGAGAACCATGTCACACGTCTAGTCCCCCAAATATTGGGCAATTCCATTGCACATTGCGGCCTGACCAGGGGTCTGAAGTGCGTCCTACTTCTAACGATAGCGGTGGCGCTATTTTTGACCAGGAACTTGAACAAAAAGAAGATGTAGTACCCTTCTGGGGTTATGCAATCGAAAGTGACAATCTTGGCATAAAGCTTGAAACAGCGTATGATTTTAAGCATGATGTGGAGGCATCTCTGTCTGACTGCATTGGCCTGATACTACAAAAAGACAGGTGCGCTGTCCAGGAACAGAGGGTTACGTAGATCTCTTAATCTTGGGATCTGTAATCGAGATAGTGTGCGATGCTGCTCTGACGTAGACATATCTGTGAGCCCGAGGAAGTAATCAAAACAAATACTTTAAAGGCAAAGAGAGGCCCAGATGAAATAGTCCTCCCTTGCCACCGCATTGTATCCCAAGTCTTACTTTCTCTTTCACATGGTCATCATAATCTCCTTTTTATTAGCCATTCACTCTGGACCATCCCAAACCTCCAATCCAACGCCGCCAACAACCACCTTCCCATCTCCGATGACCTCGACATCGCCGGCGTCCGCGACACCGCTATACTCGTCCGCCACGAGCGTGACCTCCTCGATGTCCTCACGCCACCCAAGCTTCCACATCTTAACCCGCTGGTCATTGCTCACCGTTGCAAAGACCACCTCCTCATCGTTCTCCGTCATCCTCAAGACGGTGAGCCCGTTAATGGCGGCCGCGTGGGCCTTCCTGACACCCGCCCTGGCCACCGGTGTAAAGCTGCCGTCTGCTGACGAGTCGAGCGTCGTGATACCCAGTGCGTTGTCGTCGCCTCCGGTAAGAACCACAATCCGGTCCGCAGACGAAGAGTGTACATCGAGAGCCTTGATGCTGCTCTGGTGAATATGCGCCGTGTGCCGGAGGGCGTACTCAGCCCCCGCGGACCGCCAGACGGCAAGGCATCCATCCGTCGCGGCAGTGACGACGTCAAACACACCCTCCCTGATCCGAAGGTGCCGTACCTGCGTAAGACAGGCTCCGGTGTACTGACCCTTGAACAACAGCTCGAAGCCGGTGTCGGCGGCATACCGATACGTCTTGACAAACGAGTTCGAGAACGCCATCGTAATAGCAGCGGCCCCGTCTTTCAACCTCTCGACGTCGAAACTAGTGATTCTGAGATCCCCGTCCGCGCTCCTATCCGCAAACACAGCCTCGCGCATGAGACCCAGTCCAACTACATCGCCGACGTCGCTCGCCCGCCAGACCATGAACTCCTCGTTGCCGCTGCAGCTGAAGAGCAGCTCCTCGCTGAGCCACTTGAGGGACTGTAGCCCCGCGGTGTGCACCTTGACGACCTTGACGCAACGGAGTTCCCGTCTCTGTGACTCCGGGGTAGCGGCGTACTCCCAGATGCGAATCGCTGTGTCCTCGGCGCCCGTGGCGATGTATCGACGCCCAGAGTACGCAATGGCGCGGACCTCGCGGCCGTGCGAGCCGCGCTTGAGGGTGCGGTGGTGGACGACGGCGTCGGACGCGTACGGCTGGACATAGACGCCCAATGTGGCGGCCTTGTTAAAGACAAAACGTAGCCCACCATCACTTCTGCTATCGTGCGGGGTGTAGGCGAAGGCGCGGTGCGCGCCGCCGCAGTCGACGCGGAGGAGCTCCTCGTGACGCGTCTCGTTCCACACGACGAAGTTTTTGCTGCGGAAGCCGCAGAGTATGAGGTCTGTCCCGGCGATCCAGGAATCTTCGAGGTTTGGGACTGCTATGGGGGCGGTCTCGTGGCGGAGATGGAGGGGGGACGAGAAGGTTGCGGGGGAAAGTTCGTAGATGCGGTAGTTTCCGTCGCGGCTTGTTGTGATGATGTGAGATGCCGTAGAGGAAGGGGACGAGGTTGGGAGGGGGTTGATGGAGGTTATGGCGTCGTTGGTGCGCCTTTCCGGTGCTACGAGCGTGCTGAGCTGGCCGTCGGTGCGGCGGAAGACGGACATGTAACCGTGACGGGAGCCGAGGACGAGAAGGCCGTTCATCTGGCAGGCGGCTGTGACGACGAACCTGCTGTCAAGTTCGGGAATCGGGACCATGGATGTTATCGTGGAGGTGGGTAGGTCTAGTGTCAGGATCTGCATGGCTTCCTCGCCTCCCAGCATGGTGACGAGGAACTCCAGCTTCGACGCCCCTGAAGCGTCACCCAAGCAGAAGATGTCGGCAATCTTACCTGGCACTGTACCAATCTGCTGGATGACCGAGTCCTTGTAGAGGAAGACCTTCTTACTCGCCGTGCCCAGCAACGCCACACCCTGCGCCGGGGTCTTCAAGCTCGTGCAAGCCCTCAGCGATTGCAACGTCTCTGCATCAGTCCCAACCTCAGACCATATCAGCTCTGTCCCGAAGGTGCCGACCAGGAGGCGGCCGGTGGTGCTCGTCGCGAGCAGGGTTTCCCTCGAAATAAATGCGAACCTGTGGAACGCCTCCTTCACTTCTGACGGGATCGCAAAGTCAGGATCCCGAGCCGGCAGCTTGCCGACTACGTCCCGCATCACCAAAGTGCGCAGCTCATTCTGCAGGTCCTTCACTTTGGACACACCACCACCACCGACCGCACGCGAGCGGTCCGAGAGGAGGTTGATCTTACTATCGGCGCCGCCCGTGGCGATCACCACCTCGTTGTCCGCCGTCTGCGCGAGCGCCGTGGCCCAGATATGCTTCCCGTCGTGGCGGGCGTACGTCTCCTTATGCGTGATCTTGGCCCCGACCTGAACCTCACCCGCGGCCGCAGGGGTAAAGGACCTATGCCGCCACTGCTCAACATCGATCTCCAGGAACCAGGTTTGTAATGTCGAGTCCTCACCAAAGGAATACACCGTCGTGGCGGAATCTCGGATTAGCTCGTCCAACGTCCGCGGAAACCTGACGTGCCAGATACGCGAGATGTGGCCCATGACCATGGCCAGTGGTGCGCTAGAAGCGACCTGCGTCGCAGTGAGATCTGCGGCAGCCGCGGCAGCTGCTGCGGCCGCACCTCCAAATCCCGTCTCTCGAGCTTCACCGAAGGCGTCGTACTGCAACCGCGGCGCCTCAGGCCTCTCAGTGATGTCCCAGATTCGTATCGTTCTGTCATCGCTACAGCTGGCCAACAGTCTCGCCTTCTTCCCCTCGCCGATGTCGATCTCGGGGGAAATATCTACGCCGAAGATGGAGCCCTCGTGACCGGTGAATACAAACAAGACCTCGCTCCACGGCTTCTTTTCCGCCTCAGCCTCATCGCCGGAGAAGTGGCACTTCCAGATGATGATCTCGCCAAAGACGGTGCCCCCGGCGACTAGCACGGAGGTCTTTGATATCCAGGTAAGATTGGCCGAGTACAAGATCGGCCGCGAAGGGGAGATGATGCGACCGAACTCGAGCGTTCTTTCGTCCTTCCCGACGGAAAACTCAAGGACCTCGTTGTGCGCTGTAACCAGCACACCGCGACCCGGCTCCTCAGGCGAGATGACGCCGTCGTAGATCCAGTCCGGCGCCTTGGCCTCCACGATGCCCAGTAGTGCCGAAGGCTCACCCCTTTTTCCATCATGAAGAATGAGGTCCTCAACAATGCTGGCGGGAATCACAGTCACCGCTTGGTTTCCCCAGAGAAGCACATACCGCTGTTGCTGGCTGTCCTCTCCGCCGGCACTGACGTGAATGCCATGGATGGGCTGGGCGTGAAAGATCTTGAGCTGGCCACGCTGCCGGCCCTCAGCGTCGTAAATCTTCAGCTCCGAGTCCTCACCGGCGAGAAGATATGTCTTACGGTCCCTAGCGTTGAAGAAGCTAAGGCCGGTGACCGGGGTGAAGTAGTGGTCCCGTCGTAGGGGCCGAGCTACGGATGACTGTTTGTTCGTTAGTCAGTTATTTCGTTTCTTGGCCTCATTCATAGAGGGGGCAAAAAGGGGATGGAAACCACCCAGAAGCCCATCTAAGATTCAGGAGTGGCCTCGATTACTAACTGCATGGTTGGTTTCGTTCATGAGGAAGAGCGGGCAGCCGCCAAACTAGGCCTGCCCAAGTCAGGTAATATCTGACTCTCAAAGTCTCACCAGAGGGGTTGTCCTAGCCTCGAGGGATTGAATGGTAAGAGCGAGTGCGTTTCTTGTGAAAAGGTTGCCTAGGGACCCAGGATCATGATGCTAGTTTTTTGCGGCTGAGCTGAGCTGGTGCAGAAAAGGGCATCCTCCGTCAGCAACAGGATGGTTGTAGCTGGGTGTATGTGGTGGATCGAGTCATCCGACCCCTCTGCCGTTTAGTGGATTTTTTTTTCTGGTGTCGTTTTGTGAGAAATTTTGAGGCAATCCCTCGACAGTGCCAACAGCCGCGAGAATGCACGTTGTGTAAGGTAGTCGTGCCCAACCACACCAGATACATGTCACGATTCAATTCATGGCGAAGCTGTCACATGAAACGCGTGTTTTTGCAGGACTGTGGCGGAAGATTTATGTCAAACTCTAGTATGTTTTTGATTGCTGTAATAAGCACGTGTGAAGTCTATAGACAATAAAGCCTGGATGGGTATCTCCAATCCCCAGGAATCTACCAAATCCATTGCAATCGTCGTTGTCCCCCCGACGATCATCTCCGTCGCCAGAATAAACATTCATGTCCACCTCTGTGCGTGTCGTTCGTTCTCATGAGTGAGCCGTTACCCAACGCCAACAATGCCGAAATGAGTTATAAAAGGAAACATTGCCAAATCCACAAACAGCTTTGTACAGCGATTAACGCCATATTGCACCAGTCCTAGAATTTAAGAACGGTGAGAGTAAGGCTCGTAGGCCATGTCGCCACGGGCGCCGCTGGCGTAGCGGGGAGCACCGTACTGAGTGGCCTGCTGCTGCTTGTAGTAACCGTTCTCCTCGTGGATGGGCTGGTAGCTGCCGGTCTGGGGCAGGAGCTTCTCGCCGTCGCTGTTGCGCTTGGCCTTCTTGGTGTGGTTGGGGGCACAGCAGCAGATGGTGAACATCCAGAAGAAGCCGGCGCCGAGAGCCAGGGCGGCGGAGATCCAGATGAGAGCGAGAAAGCTGTTGTTAAAGCCGGCAGAGACGCCGTAGAACTTGGCGGTGCCCTCAACGGCGCCGACAACGATGACGGACATGGCGGTGGACAGAGCGGCGGAGGCGCAGACGGCGAGAGACGCGACCGAGGCGACGAGGAAGGTGACGCAGGACATGGCGCGGGTGCAGTTTGCGAAGATGCCGAAGACGATCTCGAGACCAAGAGCGATGAAGGCGATGATGTAGGCAACCTGGGTCCACTTGGTGGCGGTCTTGAAGGCGGAGAGAGCAGTGGTCACCTCATCGGGGAGCTCAATCTTGCGGCCGGCAGCAGTACCAATGGTCTCAAGGGTAGAGGTGTTCAGGTAGTCAGCAGCCCAGTCGAACTTGGCCTTGGTGCAGGTCTTGTCGCCGTTGGAGTCGGTGGTGCAGTAGCCCCAGAGAGCGATGTCGTAGAGGTTGTCCAGGCCGAGGTCAGCGGCGGTGATGTTGCTCGTCTGGGTGCCATCGGTGGCAGCCTTGGTAATGGCATCGTCGCCATCGGTTGTAAGCAGGGCACGGTCGTGGTAGCTGCCGAAGTTGACGGCGTTGACGTCTCTCGAAACTATACTGGATACCGAGGCAGGGTTGATTTCCAAGTCGGTGAGGTTGACGCGGAACATGTACAGGTCCTTGTTGGAGACGCCACCGAGGGCGGCCACCAGGAGGAAGATGAGAGAGCCGACAGTGAGGATGAATGGCAGAGCCACGCAGATAACCCGACCGACACCCATTGCTGCTGTGTTGTTCTGTAGTGTTCCTAGGATTTGATCGAGGAGTCGAGAAGTTGTGATATTTAGAGATAGGCCGATTCCGGTAAGTGGGTCGTCGGGGTGTCTTCAACGAATGTGTCTAGGGAAGAAACGATCGCTGGTAGATGGAGTAAAAGAGGAGTGCTAGGTAGCGAAGGAGGAAAGGGCGGCGATGGGAAGCCCTTTAAGAGTATTGGATAGGTCAGGGAGGCAAACGGATATGGGTGATGAGTGTGAGAGGCAAGAGGCTGACACAAGACGGACGAGCGCTGATGTTTATAAAACAGAGAAGGAGGGAGCAATTGTGAGGAGCCGTTACGTACTTTGGCTGTAAGGTACAGTACGTGCAAGAAGGCGCAGGGCAGCGGCAGCAGCAGCAGCAGGTTGGGGGGTGGGAAAGGGAACGGGACATGGACAGGGACGTGGACGTGGCGCAGTACCGAGTACATGCGTGCGCAGCATCGATTTTTTATTTTGGTGGAGATGGGACGGATGGGTGCGCAGCTTCACTGCAGTTGGCTGTACATAGCTGGAGCACCGCGCGGTGGTGCGCAGCAGCACCGAATGAACTGTGAGTGAGCGGGTGACTGAGTGAGCTCAGCCTACGGTAAACGGATCCCGGGATGAGCAAAAGCAAGACTCGCAAGGTACCCGAGTACCTCCACTTGCCTCCCGTCACCCTGCTTCGACTGCCCTGCCCACGTCTCTTGGGCTGCTATGGGTTACTGTTGGCTGGCTGGCGCTGTCGAAGTCGACATTGCGCTGCTGACGGGCTGCAGTCCGCCTCTACACAACTAGCGGCCACGACTCAGCCCCCGGTCCTCCTGGGAACACCCATGACCTTTGGTGAATCCCTCGACCGAGCAACGCAGAAGAAGCCTGGGCAGCGAGAAGAGAGACAGAGAGAGGTGGTGGATGTTCACTCCACTCTCTCGTCTTGACATGTTCCCTCCCACATGCCGTGCGAAAACACTGTACCGAACGCGACTCTCGAATCATCATCCATGTCCGCACACATCCGTTGGCTCTTGGTTCTGGAGATGACCGATGCAGCTTCTATTCCGCACTCTGTTGTAAACTCCGGCAAGGTGACAGCTTTGATAGACGAAGGAAATTTCACTTCACAGAGACGGGAGACATGGGGAAAGTCCTGGCTACGAAGGATGCTGACACTGACAGGGATGTCCATCCGTAGGGCAGATGGGACCGGTGACGCCAGCGAGAGGTACCGTCTGGCTGTGCTGCCTGCGCACGGGTACTTTCTGACACTGGCGTCAAACCTTCCCCGTCCAGCCTAGAGCCCGGGATTCTTATCCCTCTCTTCTTGCGGCCTTTCGCTGATGAGAGAGAGACTGTATGACTACTTGATCGATTATTCTTCCAGATGCGGCAATTCATTGTACAGACCAGACTGAGGGCGTCATGCCTGGGCTACTGTAGCCTGCGGGAGGGAATGCCACCGCAATCCCAAATGTCGCCAACAGAGAGGCCGCCGCAGGTTGATTAAGTTGAAGGCAGGGCCAAGAAACCTCCAAGAGCTGAATTGTTTAGTGCCCCTGCTATACTTTGAATTGTGCTCGCGGCGTCGCCAGCTGGATACCTACAGACTTGCTATTGTCAGCCTTCAGACCATACCGCAAAGGAAGAAGCAGGCCAGAGGGTGGAAACGTCCCAAGACGACCGCCAGCTCGAGAGCTGTTTGGGAATTGGGAATACTTGCTCGTCTTTCATCCACGTCGTCGTACGCGTCCTGCTCTTCCTGTCTCTCATTCGCCCTTGGACTTGTGTCGGTCGGACTTCCAGAATCTAGGATACTTCAGATGGAACGGGCACACATAGCAGCCGTCACACTGTGTACAGATACATGAGAGCTCGTGCGGTTTCGAGAAACATGGACTGCCGAATGCCAACCTCTCAGATTAACTATAAACGAATGAGTGGTTCTTCCCTGCTGTCATTAGCAAGATTTGCTGTCAATCGCCATCCATGAGCTGACGATCGGTGGTCTGTTGCTGAGTTGACTAAAGAGCGAAAATCAAAACAATGCCCGCCATGCTTGGCTAGCAGAGTCGCGTCTACACGAACGATTTGCCTTGATCGGCATCAGTCTCGTAGTCTGACACGTCCAAGCTGTGAGTCGGGCTCCATACGTCTGCGCAATTTAAAGTGGCCCAGGGGTTCGTCATCCTGCGGAGGCTCAGCTGTTATGTTTCTCCCCCAATTGTCCCTGTTGACCGCCGACACGGCATGGAGAGAGACCAACGCGCACTGGCGCCTCTTTTACAACTCTCAGGCGTAGCAACTTGGCACCGGATTTTCCATTACCCACGTCCCGAGACTATGTTCTCACCTCGGTTCTGACTCCTAGTGTCTGTCGAATGCTGTCACGGGTCGGCTAGAGCGAGGTGAGGTGAGCTCAGCCCCACGGAATGTTTTGGTAGCAGCCGGTTATCGGGTGGGCGAGGTAGTACTATGTTAGTGTAATGATGGTGGCTGGCCATCTTTTCGGGGCTCGCCAGATCGCCCACTCAGGGCCCGCTCCCCGCCTCTCTAAAAACCAAGACTGTACTTTACCCAATTCCCACTAGCCAAAAAGCCGACGAGGCGGAATACTGTCGTCGTCTCTAAAATTAGAAACCATCTTCTTTTTCGCCCTCGTCCAACCCAACGGCGCCAACGGGCCAGCACACACCACCTTCCGATCGTCGGCGCCGAACTATACCACCCAATGTTCAGTTCGATATGGGGCCAACGCGAAGACAGGGCTTCAATCTCTTTAAGGTTGCCGAGCTTTCTCGAAGAAGACACCGTGAAACCATCGCCATTGGCTAGCAGGCCTGCTCGACGCGTCGACAAAGCCATCACCGCCACCACCGTCGAGCTCAAAAACCCAGGGCCGCCGGGGCCTGCCCCGCTAGCTCCCGTCTTGCCTGTGCCTCGGCGGAGGATGTTGGGAGAAACGACCCAGCAGCTTATCGGTCATCGCTATGCCGCGACTGCGGCAGCACCTATCAGACAGGGCCTTGAACGTCGAAAGAGGGGGAAAGCCCCCTCCCGTCCTGACTGCTGATAAACTTGACAAACCACTCCCAAGGGTCTAGTGACGTCGCAGTCTCTTCCCGCCATAGCTCTGAGCTTGACGCGATGCTGACAGTTCCCGTAAATGACCGACTTGGCCGCGAAAACCTTCGTGGCTCGGTGATCCAAGCTTGTCGTCTGCATCACCAACGTGGAACCGGCAGCCCAAGCTCGATGTTTGGCTCGTGGGCGTGTGGGGAGACGAGCAGGACCCTCACAGCTTCGATATGCGTTGGTTCGTCGCAATATCCGACTTCTTGTAAGAAGTTTACACGGGGGAGCTCTTCGAGGACTCTCTTGGCAAAGGCATATTGGCACCGGCGCTATTTGCGTCCCATATCTTGTAAGTCCCCGTTCTTACTGAATCCCTCGACGTTTTGTTTATTTCTTTATATGGCGGTAGTCGGACGATAACCACCAGACGTCGGTCTTGGCTGCAACTCTGCACGTCGAAGAACGAACGGCTCATAGATGCCACGGAAATGGCGTTTCCTGGGGAGCCACGCCATCAAACATCTGGTTGTTCCATCCCACTCACCTCACGCCGCAACTGCAAGAGCCTCGGCTGATCAAAAAAGTCAACTCGAGTCGAGACCCGTTTCAGCGGCAAGGGCGAAATTGTCTTCGTGGGAGACCCCTCCTTGCCTCCATTGTCGGCGGGACAGGGGAGGCCTGCAGTAACGTCCTCCAGATATAGGCGTAACCACGCAACCTTTTCTGGCCGGCTTCCGCTTTCAAGGCAGAGCTGGTCCGAGTTCCTGGCCCGGCGGGGCTTAGATCGATGTCTCCGAAGCGGCGTAGCCCGGGTGACGCGCGGTACACGGCGGCAATATCAAAAAATCATCTGCCTATCCGCATCATCTTGCATTCTCGTGCCGGTTCGTGGTGCGGTCTTCGGACTACAGACCCCGGGCTCCACAAACACAAAGCCGACATGCGGCGTTTATCGGGCATAGTATGAGGGGGCTCGCGTCGGGGAGTTGTTCAATGCTTCGATCGAATAACTCTGACTACATGCGCCCCGGACGGCATCACACTTGCGGTATGGAGCCGCAAACCTACAGCTACATGCACACCGCGGCTGACATAATGCGGCCTACCGTAGGTTCCAGACTATATTGATTCTGGCAACGTGTACCGTAGTAAGCAACCTCCCCCCCGCCTTTTTCGAGGCCCACGAATGTTGCACGGCAGCCAGCTGCAGCACGTGTTCGTGTGGACGCGGGGGATAGCGCAACGGAGGAATGCAAATGGCATTGGAACGTGTAATCTTTGGCAACCGATGTTTGTTACGAAATGCAGGACTGCTACTCGAAGTCTTTTCCGTCTTCCACCATCCGTCGACCCGGAGATATCCAAGGGGGGGGGGGGGGGGGGCGTCGCGGCAACGTGTATCCAAAGACCGGATGTTGTCTCACCTCGACTCACTGGTTCCGGCCTCAGCCCACAGGTTCCTTGTGGCCGTAGCCGTGGCCGTGTGGGGCGGTCAGTACCCCTTCGCACCGCTGTGCCGGAGCCGGCTTGAAATGGGGGTTGGACGGAGAAGGCAACGCATGCGTGGATTCAACGACGAATTACATTGGCGATAGGCGGCGCCCTCGAAAAGACATTGACGCGTGTGTGTGGGCTTGCGGATCGCTCGGACGATGTCAGCGGAGCTCAGAGCCGATTATCAACGACTCCGCGGCGCGGCGGCGACAGCCCTTCTCTCCCATCGCGAGCCAGGAGGATGGTAGTCATATCTTCGGAGCCATTGGGATGCGAGGAAGCCAGTATTGATGGGCGGGAGCATGCTCGATTCCCGTCTCTTGAGCTTCAGGGCTTTCCGTTGTGACCTAAGGTAGTTGGGTCTTCTCGTGCTTCCATACTCCTTCCCACAATTCCCCCCTGTCTCCATTCCTCTCCTCTCCTCTCGTCTTATTCCTCCGCTCCCCCGCCCGACTCCCACACCCAAACTTAAGGTGCATACAATGACCAGGAACTACCTAGAAAACCCCATGGTCTTTGTGATGCTGCCGCCAGCAGTTGGCCACGCCTTAGCGGAGGGTCTGTATCTCCGTACGGGCGCCAACAAGTGCAGAGACCGGCGGTTTATGTGAGCAACAAAACCCATGCGCTAAGAAAAGACGGTGGACAGCCACTTGACGCCAAGTGTCGTCACTGGGGAGGAGCCTCGAATCCATTCCTGGTCCAACGGAAGCGGGACTGTGGAGGATGGAGGGAGACAGGTGGCGAGAGGAACATGTCACTCTGCACAAACCAACGGTGAAGGGGTACTTGCGTCTCTCTGCGGGATGCAACATCTGGGTGTCCCAGTGCAAGCGGTGCAGCGGAGGCGAGCCCAGCCGGGTCTATCGACGGGCGGAGTCGTCTCACACCCAGTCAGCAACCCGATTGGCACCCGGTCGGTCCTTTTTTTGCTTTGGATCCCTTGTCCCAAACAGCACGAACTGCATCAGTCACCGTTGAGATGCATAGTACGGAGACTTCCAACAGCGTGCAATAGCATGGAATGGTCCAATCCTGCTGCATTGCCTTTTACGCTGTCCTGCGCCGAGCTGCACCGCGTCTGATCTTACCAGGCGTTCACTTTGGATAGGACACTTGAGCTTCGGACTGCATTCGGCCCAGGCCAAGCAAGCATGGGGTTTTTTTTGTTTTTGTTTTTTTTGGATGTGACAGAAAGGAGGAGGCTCTCTGGGCAAGAAGACAAACTGCCAGCACATGGCATCCAAGGCGTCAACTCTTGGTGACTGCCTGGCCACGTCGCGCTACTAACAAATTGATGTTCGTAGCTTCGAGCGCTTGACAATGACCAGCATTGATCTCTATGTTTTTATAATGCAATATTAGCTGCTTCACTCTTGGAGACCATCCCGCCTCTCAGACCTTGTTGCTGACTGACGACCAAGCTGATCTACATCCCGCCAAGTTGTTCGGTTGCTCCATCCGCGCACATCTCTTGTCTCCGTCTCAACCTTGGCTCTGGCCTTGCGCTGGAATTCGCATCATCCAACATTGACACAGGGGTCGAGCGCCAAAGCACAATCCAAACGCTTTTGCCTTGACTGCTTCATCCAAGCACATGGGGTTGGCCCATTCATTATCAATACAATACTCCCCTCTATTAACATCTCATCCAGGGTTGACAGAGATAAGCACCCAAGCTTCCATCTTGGTCTCTGCCCAACCCAATATACCCTATCCACCCTCCCTTGTCCTCTTGTAAGGTCATCTCCCTACCCAACTTGTTGCAAAGCAAGGCAATCTGAGGTAGACGAGGCAGCTCAACGAGCAAAGCCCCTAAAGAGAAGCAGCACAGACAATAAAAAGAGACAAGCGTGCCAGAAAAACCTTGGTTGGGTCAGCCCAGCCCACTGGGCCAGCACACCCGACGAGTTTCAGGCGCCATTTCGACAGGGAAGAAAGACAGTGACAAGAAAAATAGCGAGACAGCATCTGCTACTTGCTCCTCTTTGAGACCATTTCCCCCCTCTCTCCCCTCCAAAAAAGCTGCTCCAACTCCATCTTTGGATCCTTGGCAAAAGCAACCCAGCACCCAGCCGCCAAACCAAGACCTTGGGACAACCGGGCGGCGCCACTGGGATTGAATTGGATTGGGCTGGGTTGGATTCAGAGGGACCGGACGGGACTCGACTTCCTCTTTGCAGAATCTGATCGACTAAACTTTCTCACCACCACCTTACCTGACGTGCCTCTCTCTCCTCTCTCTCTCTTCCTTCCGCCACACAAAATACACTACACCGCATTGCGCTTCCGCAACATTACACATACAAACACACATACACACATACTCTCTCGCCTACGAAACCACCCCCGTACGCCGTGCAACCTCTGGACGCCTTGACCAACCTTAGCCAACAACACACCACACCAAGTCTCACTCGCCATCTCTGCTACTGTCCTTTGCCTGCTCACAACTCGACTCTACTCTGCTCGATCGTTTGCTGTCTACTACATCCGTCCTACCCCCGCATTCCATTGATTGAGCTTGCGACTTTCCTTCCACCGCAAGGGTTGCTAGTCACAGACATCTCAGTCTATCTATCGAGGTACGGAGCCCAAACCTAATATCCGCCGGGGCTTGTCCCATGCCTATCGCCTAAGCACTGCCGCCGTCCTGCATTCATCCCTCCTCGTCCTCCTCACCAAACGGCAATTCGGATCTTTCGCCTTATCTCCTGCCCACGCGATCCGAACGAAGCTGACCATTTTTTCCCTTCCAACGCAGTGCAGCGCTTCGAACGAATGCCTCAATAGCTTTATTCCATCCGCGACCACCAGCCGAGTACCCGTTTTCTCTCTTTCTCGCTTTGCCCCAACGCACCCGCCGCCCGCGAGCCAGGTATACGTCACTTGCCCGCTTCTTTGCTTACTGAACGACCCTCCTCCTCCTCTCTAGCCATCGACCAAAGGCAATCGCCTTAACACGCCCAAAACGGACAACTCAAGTGGACGCCGCTCTCCCTCCCGCATCCGCTTCCTGTCCATTCTCGATCGCCTCTTCCATCCTCCCTAGGACTTGCACTGCAACGCAACACCGTATTTTACCATCTCAAGCCCCTGCCAGACCCGGGCTGTTGCGGCGAGACGTGTAGGCTAGCCCATACATCAGACGAAAGACGAGGCCACCCCACGCGCACAACCCGATCGACACAACAACAGTCACGACCGTTCGTTTTCCTTTGCATTCACTCGATAGCTACACATCATGGGAAACCAGCCATCCAAAGAAGGCGGCCATGCATCTGGCAAAGGCGCTGGTGGTGACGGCACCGCCGAGAACCTAAAATCCTACCCTTCCTTTGGCAGATCCGATACCAAGGACTCGTCGCGCTCATTCAAGGCACTCCGATCCAAGATCCCTGGTTCGAGCAAGACTGACAGCCCGAGGAACTCCGTCATCACCTCCCCTACCGACGAAAAATCCGACGCTGCTTCGGTCAAGTCGGGGAAAAGCGCAAAGTCGGGTGCCTCCCGCGGCCGCAATGACTCCACCACGTCGCCAACGTCGCCTTCGGGCGACATCGAATCCCCGCTCGATGATTCTCAGCCGCCGCCATCTCCGACGCAGTCGAGCACCATCAAGAGTGGAATTCACGATGTGAGCGCCGCGCAGGCCTCGGGTGAGGTTGATCACGTCTCTGACCAGCCCCCGTGTGCTGGAGGCAGCTTGAACACCCACATGCAGCAGCCGGGCAAGTCCATCTTGGCCACAAAGAGTGGCGACGGCGCTGCCACGCCCGTCGCGAAGACGGTGTCGACAAACTCTGGTGATAGGCAAGAGGGAGGCGTTGCCATGAGCGAAATCAAGGATATCGACCTCGACGACTTCATCAAGCGGCTTCTCGATGCAGGCTACGCCGGCAAGGTCACCAAGAGCGTGTGCCTGAAGAACGCCGAGATTGTGGCCATCTGTCAACGAGCCCGCGAAGTGTTTCTCTCGCAGCCCGCCCTCCTGGAGCTCGATGCCCCAGTAAAGATCGTCGGCGACGTTCACGGCCAATACACGGATCTCCTTCGCATGTTCGAAATGTGCGGCTTCCCGCCCTCGTCCAACTACCTCTGCTTGGGTGACTACGTCGA
This sequence comes from Colletotrichum incanum, assembly GCA_001625285.1. Classification (NCBI taxonomy): domain Eukaryota; kingdom Fungi; phylum Ascomycota; class Sordariomycetes; order Glomerellales; family Glomerellaceae; genus Colletotrichum; species Colletotrichum incanum. The sequence continues at coordinate 132,682 of LFIW01000095.1, forward strand.
CCGCGGCAAGCAGTCACTCGAGACAATTCTCCTGCTGCTCTGCTACAAACTCAAGTTCCCCGAGAACTTCTTCCTGTTGAGAGGAAACCACGAGTGTGCTAATGTCACCAGAGTCTACGGATTCTACGATGAGTGCAAGCGCCGCTGCAACGTCAAGATCTGGAAGACGTTCATCGACTGCTTCAACACGCTGCCCATTGCTGCCATTGTTGCAGGCAAGATCTTCTGCGTCCATGGCGGTTTGTCCCCCGCGCTGGGTCACATGGACGATATTCGCAACATTGCCCGTCCCACCGACGTCCCTGACTACGGCCTGCTGAACGACCTGTTGTGGTCTGATCCGGCCGACATGGAACAAGATTGGGAAGCCAACGAAAGAGGCGTAAGCTACTGCTTTGGCAAGCGAGTGATACTGGATTTCCTTGCGACGCACGATTTCGACTTGATTTGCCGCGCACACATGGTGGTTGAGGATGGGTACGAATTCTTCAACGATAGGGTCCTTGTAACAGTATTCAGTGCTCCCAACGTAAGTCTTGATCTGGCAATCCGCTGCGATTTTTGCTAACAAGAAACGACAGTACTGCGGCGAGTTTGACAACTGGGGTGCCGTCATGTCCGTCTCCAATGAGTTGCTCTGCAGCTTCGAGCTGCTTAAGCCGCTAGACTCGAGTGCGCTGAAGAGCCACATCAAGAAGGGCAGGAACAAGAGGCAGAGCATGCTCAACAGTCCGGTGAGTAGATCTGAAACACGCGGTGCGGGAAGGAAAAGAGACTAACAACATGATAGCCTGCACACGTCGAGCCACGAAGCGTTTGATGAGGCGGCCGTGCTGGGGAGAAGAGGGACAGCAGACAAATCTCCATTCACTGATGGATTATCACGAAATTACAATTAGTCGGGCAACCGGGCAGAACATTTGAGACCAGCGATCTTCAAGGCGACCGATACGGCTTGGGCGTCATCACGAATACCCTCGGCAGGTGGAACTCCCCGAAGGACATGAGCGCCAACTCGAGTCCGGTGATCACGGACGGACGATGCCTGCAAAAGGCGTAATAGCCGAGTCGAGTGATGGCCAGGTTGGGATACTTGGCAGGGTCAAACTCCAGCAGGTGCCGTTCGTTAACATTTCAGGTCAAGACACGGGCTTGGACAAGAGCGGGAGGCAGCTGGGAAACAGGCGAGTTTCTTCGATTTTTTGCAGAGCGCCAGGGCAGACGTCGGTTGCTGTTCCCGAGTCTGGTTGGCGATGGAGGTGGGCTCTTGATACCAGCCTGTCTTGGACAGTCGCAACAACGAGCTAGCGATACTGCGTACATCTAGTTCATTTACGAACGTTCATCGATGAAGGCATCGGCTAGCGGGGTTTATTATCTTTTAAACATAGAGATAGTTACGTAGTGGTACTGGGACTTGATTTTACAATCTCTCGGCTTTTTGCAACTCAGTGACGGTGTGTTGGGATGGAGACGCTACAAGAGTCATCTTTAAGACTGTTACGAATGCTACATGAACAACCGTGCAACGAGAGGTCACATCCAAATCAAGCTGAAAAACAGGGCTGCATTACAAGCTGAAGCTCGGTTTCGCGCCGGCCTGCCTGTAAACGCGCCTACGTTTGCGTGAGCGAAGCGAGGCCGCTGCCCCTCCATGAGGCAGCCCCACTTTCCGCCTCGACTCAGCCTGTGACATCAACTTTTTTCTTCATACCGCGACTTCACAGATCCGGTGTGATAAAATCGAATCATCTCAATAACTTCAATTGCTGCGGAGGAAGCAGAAAACCACCCCGGCGACTCAATTCAACCTACCGAATTGAGATAGCAGGTTTTGCCTCGGGTGCCTGTCTCCTACGCCACGATTGATACGCAGCGGAGAGTGAAATTTTCCTCTCTCTTCCCTTCCATATTTCACCAGTCGGGCTCGGCTTTTTCACGTTAGCTGGCCCACACCTTCCCTTCTCAACTTCATCTGATAACGTTACGGGTTACTCAGTTCTACCTACCTGATATCTCATCCACCGGGAAGACCATTCACGGTTATATACCTTCTGTCAGGTACCTGGCAGATCCCGAGCAAGATGGAGAACCAGACCCCTCAGATCGACGAGTCTGAGCAACGCGCAGCGAAGCGCCTTAAGGTGGACGATTCCGCGCAGCCTGCCGAGGTGCCCGCCGCCGAGGAGCAGCGTGCTGCTGTTGACGAAGCTTACAAGCGCGTGGAGCCTATTCCTACCAATGGCAACGCCAGTGAGAAGGCCGATGTCCAGATGAACGAGGCCCCTGCAGCCGAGGAGAAGAAGTCGGCCAACGATGGCTCTGCCGCTGTGCAGACCAGCGATGCAACTGCACAGCCGAAAAAGGACGACAGAGATGTGAGACGTGGCCAGGCTCCTATCAAGGCTGAGTGAGTTACGTCTCGAGACTTTTGAGAGGTTCACATGACTAATTCACTTGCAGGTTCCTCGTTTATAGAGAAGGCCAGGCGAAGGAGCAGGACGAGGTCGCCGATGATGATGCGGCCGAGGGTCGTGATCAGGGCGACGACGGAGATGCACGGGACAGCCGCGACAACCGAGACAGCCGTGACAAGCGCGGCAAGAAGAAGCGTGAAAAGGGCCAGAACAAGGAGCGCAGCTTCGGTCACTTTGACGATGCCCTCCGCCTCTGCAACAGCCGTGCCTACACTCCCGAGTTCTCTCCTCGCGACTGTAAGTTCGGCGACAGGTGCAACATGCTTCACGATCTGCGCAAGTACCTGAAGGAGGGTCGTCGCGAGGACCTCGAAACGTTTGACGGCAAGTGCCCCATCTTCGAGCAGCTGGGCATCTGTCCCTCCGGCTGGAAGTGCCGCTTCGTCAAGAGCCACATGAAGGAGATCGACCACGAAGACGGCCGTAAGGAGCTGGTTCTGGTCGAGGAGCCTAAGGAAGTGAGGACGAGCGGCGAGGCCCCCGCCGACGCCGGCCGCGAGGATCTCAGACCCGGTGTCTACAACAACACGGAGAACCAGCTCAAGATCGATCTTAGCCGCAAGCGCATCGACTTCACCGAGACGGACAAGTACATCACCTGGATGAACAAGGAGGCGAGGCTGGGCGATGAGTTCCACCAACGTCGCAAGGACCAAATGACTAGCAACCAGGAGGACCTGCGCGCGCAGTTTGTCGACCCGCCCCTGAAGCCCTCCGAGAAGCGTAAGCTTTACTTCGGCAAGGAGACGCCCGCCCTCGCCCCGCTGACCACACAGGGCAACCTGCCCTTCCGCCGTCTTTGCGTCGACCTCGGCGCTCAGCTCACCTACTCGGAGATGGCACTGGGCATGCCCCTGGTGCAGGGCGTCAAGAACGACTGGGCGCTAATGAAAGCTCACGAGAGCGAGATCAGCCCGCCCAAGGTCAACCCAGACAGCAGCAACATCGTCCAGGGCTACGACAACTCCCGCGACCTCAAGTTTGGCGCGCAGATCTCAGGCAGCCAGGCCTGGCACTGCGTCAAGTCGGCCGACCTCCTCAACCGCTACGTTCCACACCTGCGTCTTATCGACCTCAACTGCGGCTGCCCCATCGACATGGTCTTCAAGGCTGGAGGCGGCTCCGCACTGCTCGAGGCCCACGGCAAGCTCGAGCGCATGGTCCGCGGCATGAACACCGTGTCGGGCGAAATCCCCATCACGGTCAAGCTCCGCACGGGTGTTCGTCAGAACCGCCCTACGGCAACCACAATCCTCGGCAAGCTCGCCTTCGGCTCCCGCGAGAACCGCGACCGTCTCGGTGCCCCCGGCTGCGCCGCCATCACCCTTCACGGCCGCAGCAGGGAGCAACGGTACACCAAGAAGGCCGACTGGGGCTACATTGCCGAGTGCGCCGCCATGATCAAGTCGTACAACGAGGAAAAGGACAAGATCACCGACACGGCGCGCGAGCCTGACGAGTCCACTCTCCCAAATGCAAAGGACGGTCGCATGTTCTTCCTTGGCAACGGCGACTGCTACTCGCACGTCGAATACTACGAGCACATTGAGAAAGCCAAGGTCGACACCGTCATGATCGGCCGCGGCGCCCTCGTCAAGCCCTGGCTTTTCGAGGAGATCGAGAAGGGCCAGTACCTCGACAAGTCGGCCACGGAGCGCCTCGCCTACGTCGAGAAGTTTTGCCGCTTCGGCATGGAGGCCTGGGGCACCGACGAGCTTGGCATCGGCTTCACGCGCCGGTTCTTGCTCGAGTGGCTCAGCTTCGCGCACCGCTACGTGCCCCTCGGTCTGCTCGAGTACCTTCCGCCCGACCTCAACGACCGCCCGCCGGCGTACCACGGTCGCAACGACCTCGAGACGCTGCTTGCCAGCAAGAACTACCGCGACTGGATCAAGATCAGGTATGTGACTCCGCCGATGGTTTATGAAGGAAATCAATCGTTTTGCTAACTCGCCCCAGTGAGATGTACCTGGGCCCGGCCCACCCCAACTTCAACTTCCAGCCCAAGCACAAGTCTCACGCATACGAGGCCGAGGGCTAGATTGACGATGAATGAGAAGAAATGTGGCACTTGATCCATACGGGAGATCATGGAAATAGAAACGGGCTTTTGCCATCTTTGGCTTTTTCTTTTGTTTTGCCCGGGATGCCGCGTCTGGATGTAACCGTGTCCTTTCGAGGGGACAGAGTACTCAAGCTCGAAGGTAGAACATCAGACATACAATCAGAAGCTGCTGTATACAGGCATGCAAACGGGATAAGAAAAATGCAATCACTCTTGATACGACATTGGGGTGATGAGCTGTTTAGGTTTTACCTTCCCACCAAACGCCTAGTGACTATTCCTGATGTCCGTGCTCCTCGTACCCAATACATCGATCCGATGGGGTGCAAAGATACGGATTTGTGCTCTTGATTCACCCACGAAGGGATCCAGCATGAGCCACTTCCACTGGCGAACATAAAGAGAAGTACGCCTCTGAATGGCTGCATTCGGAAGTTTTGTCTTGGTGCCGTGACTGGTATTTTCACAATGGCAGCGAGCCTGCTATCGTCTTGGAGCTTCTCGACGAGTAGTGTATTTGTTATGTGCGTTGGGGGCGACACCGGACACGTATATGCATGCCGTTAGGGAGCCCAGGAGGTCTCCCTCCCATTGCTCCATCGTTTCGTTTCACCCATCGAGATGCGAGTCTCATACTATAAACAAAATAAAACAGAATTAACAACAAACCTTCCATTCTATTTGAGGCGCCTAGGATTGGTAAAGAACGGCATACTTTCCCCCCCCTCTTTACATGCAATGCCAGACCAGTTAGCATGGAATTCTTGGATGAGTGTCTTCGCCCTCATGCCGTTCCCCCCTTTGTGTGTGTGTGTGTGTGTGTGTGTGTGTTTGAGGGGGTTTGGGGGCATCAGCCATAACTTGGCCAACAACGTCACAGGCATGATAAGGATATTGGCTAGACGATGCCCGTGAACAGCATGTTGACGACGCACTACTTCCCGCCCTTGGGCCGCCATCTCTAGTCTCCGTATCATCCACCCATTGGCCGTTCATGAGTATTCACCGAAACAACAGAAAAGGATCAAGCTGATCACCGAAATAGTCCAGACCAGAAGCACCCCATGGACAATTCTTATTTGGCTGACCTAGCCCCCAGAAAGGCCAAGTAGCCACTCACCTCAAGGTCCTACACCGAGCGCTGACCACGTATACATGCCGGCAATTTGCAACTATGTTGCGTCGAAGATCACGCAAGACACTTCTCAAGAAGGAGAGACACCGGCCTCTGAGGAGGCCATGTTTCCGCCAGAGGACTGGGAAGAGGCTCGTAGGATACCATCGCACTTGTGCGTCCCTCCTAGCCAGGCTTGGTCCTTAGGAAGTGTGCATGAGGAACCTTTGCTTCGAAGCCTTCATGCCCCGCATGTGAAGACGTCGAGAAGTCCTGTTGTCGTGCGGAACTTACCGGCAAGGCTATAGACAGCATGGACGGCAACTCGAAGAAGAGGAATGATACGGGTCTGAGTAGTGATTTGCGTCAAAAGCAAGACCTTGATTATAGCTATAACTCAACGCCATCCAGACTTCCTACGCCTCTACTTCATTCAGACAGGTCCTTGACCCGGAGCATGTTCTGTTGCTCACTTCCCCTTTTTGCCACCGCACCTCCTCACGCGGTGGGTTTCTGTGTTGAATTCTACCAAAAGCTGGGACGATCGAGACATGTTTTTCTTTCGTTTACTGCGCCTTCTTGTTGCCCTGGGGCTGCGTCTGGGCATACTGGTCCGAAAGCTCGTCGTAGCTCTTGTGCAAGCCTGCGCTCTGCTTCTTGAGCGTCTCGATGTCGCGGTTCTTCTGCTCGAGCTCCTTGCGAAGCTTGGCGATTTCACCGGGCTGGCCGGCGACGGCGAGCTTCTCACTCTCCTTGGTGTTGCCCTTGGTGCCCTCGTAGCTGCGGACCTTGTCCTCGAGGCGCATGACCTCGAGGATCATGACGTAGGTGCGGTTCAAGATTAGCGAGAGGAAGAGGGTGAAGCCGCAGAGGTACATGTTGCGCTGGGAGTAGAACTTGCGGGCCTGCACCTCGAGGCGCTCGTGACCCATAACGGCGGCACTGCAGAGACGGTCTTTGTTAGTATTGCGTTGATGTTTGTGATTCATGGGGGGGTCGTTGTGGGCAGAGTTCAAGGGAGCGTCAGCTGAGGAAAGCAATGAGAAACATACCCGCTGTTCTGCTTCTCAGTAGCAAGCGCGAGCTCGACCTGGACGCGGTAGACGCGGTTGACGCTGTCAATGAAGAGGATCAGGATGAAGACAAAGGTGATCTTCATCCAATACTGAACTTTGGCGACGACTGGGGACTCGGAGATGAAGCTGCCAGCAGAAAAAGACACGTTAGCGATCGATTTCCCAGGAGATAGGGCCGGGAGCAGAGGAAAAGGGCAGAACCTACGTAAAGAGCTTGCGCTTGACGGTGAAGGGAAGGGGCACGATCAGGAGCATGAATAGTCCCATCTCTGCCATGAGCAGCACAAACACCTAATGCGGGGGGGAAAGTCAGCATCGTCTGTCGTCTACGAAGCCATTCCCCTCTCCTAATCTCGATTGGAAAGGGGAGCTCATCGTCGAGCGCGGGCGAGAGAGAGACGTACGAGAGTGTAGTAGAGCGTCATCTTGAACGGTGCGGGGAAAGCTTTAGCTTCCGGAACAGCTTGTCAAAAAAGCTCGGTAGGTCGTGTGCTCTCCGTGAAAAATAAAGAGAGAAGCGGTAGTGGCGGTGGATACACTCGGAAGCCCAAACTGACTTGCTCCGGCGGTGTTTCTTGGTGTTGAATGTCTGGATACGTAGGCGAAGGGTGTTTTTACGATTTTGTACTGTGATTTGTAGGAATGCTGCAGACAAAGCCGGGCGGAGCTGGCCTTTTGTAGGATGTGCGTAAGAGGTGACGATGGGGTAAGGTAATTGCTTCTGGCAGAGGTGGCAGGTACGCGGAGAAAGGTACCCTCTCTTTCTCCTAGATAGGGACCCGGACCAACCTTTACAGGTTACGTAGCTCGGACGGGAGAGGGACCTTGGCGAGAGGACCAGGGCTGGCTGGGAGCAGCAGAGCCGGTGAAAATGAGACGTAAGTCAACAACGTCATCGGTGGCTCGTGCGGCTTCAATTGGGGGAAGGGGGGTAGGGAGCTGAGGCACGCGCTTTTTCAGGGTGCTTCGGCTTCAAGGCCTCAGTTTTTAGCGGACGGTTGCTTCGTGCCCGCAAAGTGTGTTCGGATGCGGCTGGTTCCACAGCTGGCGGCAGATGCGAGAAGGACTGGCACGCGCCTGGCTCGTCCCGAGACCCCCAGGCGAGCCCGGAATTCATGACTGGCCTGTCATCCTATCTGACGTCAATCGTGGGAACGGCCCAATGTGGTATGATTGGGATGCAGAATGCGGATGTTCTTGTATCTGTAAACCAGTCCGGATCCTGCTTCAAGCCACAGTATAGCCGCGTTAGCATATCCAGATTGTGTGCGCCATCTTCTCGCACACTTCTCGCCTGTCACGCATCACGGACACATGCTCAAGGTTTGCCAGATGATAAAGATCGTCAATGTACAACGAACTCTCTCGGCCTAATACATGCTCCCTGCCTTCGTGGCTTCACTTTGGGTATTCATGGCAAATTGAGACCAAAGCAAACAAGCGGCCACATCAACCGCTCCTCATGCCACTTGACTCGTTCGTAAACCTGAACGCCCAGCTTTTGAGTCCAAAAAGAGGACCTCCAAAACAACAAAACGAAAAAAAGAAGAAAAAAACCCCCCCTAACAAAAGGGTACCAGATCGTACAAATCTTACAAAGAAAACCTATAGCACCGCCATATCGTTCCGCCAGGGAGGCTGCCCCCGTTGACGGTGAGATTGATGTCTTGTTTAGTTGTAGAACACGCTCTTCTGGAAACTCTCGGGCGACACATCGCCAATCTTCGACTTGACTTCAGGTGCCTTCTCGGGAGCGGCGCCAGTCAGCGAGTTGGTTCGGCTGCTGTCACTAGGGGCAGCCTTGATGGCGGCCAGAGGTTGGCCAGGCCGCTTGATGACCTCGAGGTAAGTCGCCGGAAGGTAGCCCTGGCGGCCGTCGCGGGCGCGGCATCTCCACCACTCGCTAGGGTTGCCCATGGGATCGCTCTTGGAGAGGACGGCGACGAGGTCACCCTTGCGCACCTCCATGTCAACGTCCTTCACAGCGTTGCCGGGCTGCGGAGTGTAGTCGTAGAGCAGGCGGCAGTAGTCGAGCTTGGAAGGGTCCAAGGTCTGTTGTTCGCCAGCCAGTGCCATGCGGCGCCGTTCCTCCTCCTCTGCGGACGCAGCCATGGTGTTGATCATCTTGCGCATAAGGTACGGAAGACCGAACGCGGCAAGGAGGAAAAAGAAGAGCGGCTTACGAGACGCCTTGGGGGGTCCCAGAGGGGCGCCGTCGGGGCCGATGGGCTGGCGACCCTCGAACTTGGCGAAGGCTGCCGGCGTGAGCGCTGTCGCATCGGCCGGGGGTGGACGACCAGTGATCTTGGCGATGAGTGTGCGGATCCAACGCATCAACGTAAAGATGCCGAGGATCGAACCTAAAGTATCTCTAAGATTGCTGAACTGCTCTGCTACCGAGACCATTGCTAAAGTGATGTTAGCCATCGTTGTATATCGTGTCAAGGACGGGAGACGTACCGAAGAAGCTTGAGTGTGTAGCCATGTATGTGCTCTCCAACATCTGAGCAAAACCCCCGAAGGCTCCGACGATGCCCTCGAGCATCTGGAACGTCGCTTGGGTGCTGTTGTTGAATCGGTTCGTCAAACTGTTCGGGTCGTTGGGGTTTCCGGGCATTCCACCCATTCCCATGCCTCCCATACCCATGCCGCCGTACATGCCTCCACCATACATGCCGCCGCCCATGCCGCCGTAGCCACCATACATGCCTCCACCGTAGCCGCCGTAAGAACCCATCCTGGAGTACGGACTGCTATAAGGCGAAGAGTAGGCGCCGCCGTAGGTTCCGTAAGGGCTGTTCGTCGCGCCGACACCTCTGCTATAAGCAGCAGCGTTCTGGTTTACGGCAGCGTTGAGGGAGGCCGGTCGTTCAGGGACGGGGGGCGGGGCACTACCGGAGGAGAGGGAGGTGGCCGGTGTCGGGGTCGCGATAGAGGCGGCAGTCGGGGCCGTTGCTAGAGTTGTCGTTAGCAAACTTCGATCTGGCGGCGTTGTTGACATTTGCTTGGTGTTCAACGCACTTGAGGCAGCTGTTGTTGTAGCACCGGCCCGTTCCCAGGGCTTTGGAGGGGAAGCCATAATTACTTTTCCCGCGAGGAAGAAGTTTTCCTTGGATACTGTGTCGGTTCGGCGTTATCTCGCAATCCCGCCTATCGGTAGCGGTGGGTGGCGAATTTCCTTGAGCGCGTGTGTTTGGTCGGTGTACACGCCAGGCTCCGGAAAAGCGACGGAAGACGGCTTCAACCGAACCAGGTCCTCAGATGAGAATGAGCAATCGACCTCGATCAGTCAGATGTCGGATGACGATACAACGACGTTGGTTGATGCGTTGGAGAGGAAGAGGGGGAAAAGTCGAGTTGGGGGCGAGGGACGAGTCGCTGGGATGGCGGAGGTAGATTGGACTGCTAGTGCGCGCGCACTCTTGAGTAATGGGGGGAGTCGGTGACTGTAGCCGTAGTGCTGGCTCAAGCGACAGGCAAGTGACCCTGGGGCTCGTGCTTGGCGCTTGCGTGGTGGAAGAACTCAGAAGCTGGAGACTGGCGTTGGAGGCGCAGTGCCAAAGAAAACATGGGGTCGGGGTTCAGGCGGGTCCCTCCAGAGTTGCTTTGCCTCGGTTCGTTCGCTCCGGCGGACGGCCTAGTTAGTCTGCGCACCCTTCTTTTTGGCCCGCCACTGCGCCGCCGTCTGCCGTTCTTGGGCCTCGGCATCTTTACGCACCGGCTTGCGATCTTGGGAGATTTGCCTTCCTTAGATCTTCCGGCGCCAGGGCTCGAATCGTTGTCAAACTATAAGCGACCTCTTTGGCCTTGTCCAGTACGTCTACTTCAAGTACCAGCTCGCATATGCCAGCGCAGCGTGGCTGTCAAAATGTAGGCCAGCGGCAGTTGCATCGGCATCGTGAAGGGTCACGACAGCTCAGACCGATGAGGACTTTAAAAACTGAACCAGGAGAATAGATCTCGATGATTCCACGGTCGATAGAGCATCAATTCATCAAGCTTATACTGACACGAAACACATTTAATCCTCCGCTGCTATCAGACACTAACAAACCGACCAGCTCACTGCAGCCCAGCAAAAGCCTTGGACGTCTTCACATGTTCCTCCCAGGTCGTCAGCTTATCCTCCACAATTGCGTGCGACTCGTCCAGCTTCTCGCCGCCGTAGTACCCAAACTCATTGAGCAGCCTCATGTTTTGCAGCATCTCCTCCGCAGCAAAGTCCGGCATGCCCATGCTAATGAACGCCTTGCGGAAGTCGTCGTGCGAGGCCTCATTGTACCGCGCAGTCTTGCCTGCCTCTGGGTACACCTTCTTGAAAACCTCAACAGCCTCGCCCGCCGTTGTGTATGCTGTCGCCGCGAGGATCCGCTTGCCGAGCACCTTTTCGCGGTTCAGCACGATGCCCTTGACGAACTTGCCCGTGTCAGCGGCCGCGTCGAAGAACGGGATCGGCGAGCTGGCTGGGATAGGGAGGGTGAGGGCCCAGGCGTTGTCCGGAGGCGTCTGGCGGAACATGCCGCCGGGCAGGTTGGACATGTAGAAACCGGGAAGGAAGAAGGTCGATGGGAGGGAGGTTGTGCGGATGTACTCTTCGACGGCGGCCTTGCTGTCGAAGTGGTACACGTCGGGGAGGACGCCGTTAGACACTGTTTTCATGATTTGTTAGTCATTCGTCTCTCATCGCCAAAGTGACAGTATCAAGAGAGAGAGAGAGAGGGGGGGGGGGGGGGGGGGGGGGGGGCACCAGCAACAAGAATCAGGTGATTTTCGCTCGATTTCTTCCAACTCCATCGTGACATCTGGTTAATGTAAGCCTTTAGGCAACCCTACCATTGGTCAAAGAATTTATGAAAGTTCGGCAACAACGTTAAACGTACAGAAAGGCAGCTGATGTTGAATCAACTGGACACCAATAAAGATAGGCAACGAGGACCACTTTCGCTACGGACCCATGAAGAAGCCCGTCAGGTGGATGCATTCCTGGCCTGCGACGTTTTCCGCTTATGTTGCTTCTTGATGAGACATAAGAGCACACCAGATCACATTGTCTCCAAAAAAACGAGCCTTCTCCTAGTCCTTGATCTGTATTTGAAGATCTCCTCCGAATATACCATAGAAGAAAGTAATAGAAACAAACAGTGGCTGGCAGCCCATCAGTCCCGTGGTACGTTCTCTCTCCATGATCGTGTCCAGTCGAGACTCCAGTCACTTGACTCACGCGGCCATCTGCTTCAGATTCAGTCACAGGGACTTCCTTGGTATAAAGACTGACCGTCTTTCTCGATTAAACCATACTATAAATACGGGATTTGTTTCATTTTACACATGACACTCCTGCTTTTATGATCTCCCTGGTGTGTGTGTGTGTGTGTGTGTGTGTGTGTGTGTGTGTGTGTGTGTGTGTGTGTGCGTGTAGTAAGTTGTATTATGTAGTATCTAGCCCTTGGGTCTGTTTAAGGGCGTGTATAGATAGGTAGCCCCTTGCGAGCTTGCGTGACACCTGCCTAACATCCACCGAAGGGTCATCCAGCCTGGCCGACTTGCTATAAAAAGGGCTCTTCTGCGTGGTAATTTTCAGACCAAGGCACCGCCATGAAGACGACCTTTGCCGTAGCCATGGTCATTTAGGCATCGGGATTATCACGGCAGGTAGTGGCCCTCTTTAACCTCACATCCCCACCCAAGCGAGCTGACCGTCGGACGAAAACGAACCCTCGTCCCCCTGTCCGCCGCCTTCTCCGGAGTATTCATATATAATACTTCGGAAGAGACGCCAAGAGACAGTATGGTACGTCCAAGGATAACCTGTCACCTGCTCGTCGAGCTCTCAGAAGATCTGTCAACATCTCCAACGCTGAGTGTGTTATCAGTCAAACCGAGGCACCAAGGAGGAGACTCATGAGCAACTCCATCGCCGAGAAATTGCTAACTCTATCCGTACTTGTAGAAAGGCATTCGTACTGCCTGTTGCGTAGACTGCTGATATCGCGCCTCGTTAAGCCCACCCAGGAAAACAACCTGGCAGAACCAGGTACACTAGCTTAAAGCTAACTCATTGCCTGCAGGTGGCATCGCTGTCGGCAGAAGCAAAAGCTCAGGCGCGACGATGTTGCGGCAGAGAAGCGGTGTCAACCAGGCTTATTTGTAAACCCTTTATACCGTTCGCCTAGAACCATCCAGGCTCCGTCGGTAACCCGTTGAGAAATACAAAAGCAACACTGCCTGGCATCAAGCCTATAGGAAAGTAAGAGAGTCATTCAACCTTGGCAGCAAGGCTTACGGAAATGAATTGGCTAGACAACCACGAAAACGGTTCTCTAGGTTGCGTAGAGACCGAATTCTGAGCCAGTATCTCTATCCAAACGGCAGATGGCCCTGTTCTCTCTCGCCGCTACTCCATTCTCCCGCGATATTTGTTGAGCGTGCACCAGGGATGACAAACAGAAACCGATCAAGGGCCCCAAGTCAGCTCGCCGTCGTCCGTCGTGGCCTTTTCTCGGCCCTGGGAACAACATCCACTCTCACCCAAGCAAATTAGAAGCAAAGAAGCAGCTCACATTTCGCAAAGTGGTAGACGAAGCTAGGACCACGCTCTACCCTGGCGTATTCCCTGCCAAAAAGGGTCTCTCAGCGTCTCGAAAGCTTTCATCGGCCACTATCCAAGTTCGTTCGTTGACGGATGTCGAAGCCCCACCCAGCTAGAGTAAAAGACCTTCGTCCTTCTGGGAACTTGTCCCCTCCAATGTGCTTGTGTTTATTCAGAGTGTCACAAAACGGTTGAGAGAGTAGCGGAAAACCACACACACCAAGGATGATAAACCTCACATCCATGCGCGTCGTGATGCCCGCAGGCGTAGACAGCCCAACTCCCGTGTCACGCTACCCTCCCTCCATGCCTTCCTCGAGATACTAACCTATGAACAAACGGCAGCCATTGGAAACGCGTGGCTCAGACGTTCAAAGAAATCTTTATGTTCAGCACACCAACCGGCCGGCGTTCCACCCCTTCAAAGATGACCACCGTCAAGAAACAACAAAACTGCCACGACGAGCAGGATGGACAGTCAAAGCGGCCAGAGAAACCGGTATGCCAGTTGTGGAACATCTTGTTTCCCCTCGTCAGTTGTCCATACAAATCTTCATCACGACTCTCTAGTTTGGTCAGGAGGTAGAAGAGGAACATTTTGCACGTAAGCTAGCACCTTGAAACTTCGACACACTCACGGCTACACCACACTGCCATTCACAAGGACATAAATCATCGGCAATCATCCCAGTTTCATTCTTGAACACGCTCATGCAATTACGAAGAAGTCGAACCTAATCCAACCGCCCACGCACCAGTATGCAACCTCGGACCCCAAGCTCGAACGATGCACAAGCAGTCCCTCACGCTATGCTCTTCACTCCCCCCCCCTCGCAATCACGCAAGCCACAGCGTTTCTGCATGGGAACAGTTTACTTCGAATTGTTCTCATCCACCTCTGCTGCTCATCTCTCTTTCTTGTTCCGCCCCGTCCTCCCACCCATTCCGAGCCCTCATTCGCTCTGCCACAACCCAACTCTAGGGTAAGAATGAGTTTCTGTACCAACCTGGCGAGAACTCTCATCCAAATAGAAACAAGAATGCAATACAGAACCATACGTCGATGAAAAAAAGGGGTTGCCTTCGTCTGCCCTAGAAGAGACCTCCCCTCCCACACCGTTGTCCCCATGATCTGACGCGCATCAGACGGTACGTGGGCCTCATCGCCGTGGAAGTGCTGCCGGTGATAGGGCTGCAATAGAAGTTGGGTCAAATCACTCTGGTATCGATCTTTAATCAAACATGGATCCTCTCGAGAAACAGATAAGATGCTATAGCGTCGTAGAGTCGAATCAAGGAATCTCGGATCTCCTATTGCTCTTCCAAAAGTCGATGGCTTCGACAACGTCCTCGCCCTTTTCGTCTTCATACGCGAAAATGATCTAGTGAGTGTAAGCAGAGGACAGTCCACAGAAAAGCTAGAAGACATTACCTCGTGCGTACTGCTGTGCAGCATCCGAATGTTCTTGTGCGGCACAATGTGCACGGCGCCATTCTCAATGTTTCTGAGCTCAATGAAATTTTGCTCAAAAGCCAGGATCCACGGGTAGCTGAGGGCAAAACTCTGTGGTGTTCCCTCCCAATCAATGCGCCACTCTGGTCTCGCGCGCCAGCCGTTGCGGTTGACAAAGAAGGAGAACTCGGAATAGTTGAGCAGGAACTCGCCGTTGAGACGCTCGATGTGGATCGGCTTGACGTTCTCCTTCCGTGCAACAAAGTCAAGACTCGTGTCCGCCTGGTCAAGTAGCGACTGAGTCTCGAGTGTTTCAAGCGATACCACCTCGAAACCACGGGCACATGCCACACACAACTTCGACTTGAGAAAATGTACGGAGGACGATTCCGTGGGGATATAGAATTCCTTGAACGGCTTGAGCTCGTCTTGCCCAGCAAACATCTTGCCAAAACCCTTTTGCTTCTTCCCCTTCGACATGGCGTCGTTGGGCTCGTACACCTTTATTGTAGTCGAGAGAGCCGAGGACTTAACACAGCACACGAGATGCCTGCCTAGACAGATGCCCGTCTTGAAGAAGTTGCAGTGACTCTGAATCTTCTTGGGTCGCTTGGAAAGAGCAGGTTCATTCGGGTCGAGAGCTCCAAGAGGATACGAGTAGAGAGCCTTGTTGGACAGCACCAAAAGGAGACCGTACTCTTCGAGAACATCAAGCTGGGTAACGCTTGTCGTCTCGATGACGCGCTTAGGTATTGCGTCTCGGCTCTTGCGGTCGGAGAGGTAGATTCCATTGTCTGTGCCGTACAGCAACTTGCGTCCACCATCATATGGCGTAACACAGTTGACTTGGTTGGTACCGACAAAAAACCCTGCAGAGATGACGCTGGTGTTGAAGAAGTCGGCGCGGGCCCTCAAACGTTGTTGAGCGCTATCGATGAACTCAAGCCACTTCTTACGTGCAGCCTGGTTTGACGCGTAGAGCGTCAATTCATACCCGGCTTTGCCCAAGTGCCTGAACGTGATTGGCCAACCTTCGCCCTTCTTGTTCTCGTTCGTGTTGGTCCGCAGTTGGGGGATCAAGCTGGAAGACGATCGCTTCATGGCGCCGGACCCAGGAATGACCTCCTCCATCTCCCGAATAGCGAGCAGTTCCAAGGGAATCGGCCGCCTGTATGCTTTGATCTCCTCGCCCTTGCCGGCTTGCTTGATTCTCACGAGAAGAACCGCGTGGTCGAATAAAAAGGCCGTGATTTCAGAAGCGTCCTGCGGTGTCTTCTTCAGCTGGCTCTTGAACACCAACTCTCTGCCCTCTTCCGTCAACCGCAAATCAACCCTCTCGTTTGGCCGGAAACGCAGTTGCTCGTGCAAGCGCCTGAGATTGAATCTGTTCTCGGCCTTTCCGGACTCGGCGTTGACCCTTGTCAACAGGTCGCGGATCAACTTGAGCACCTTCGGGATGTCTTCCTTGTCAGAGTTGCCGTCCTCCGTGTATTTGAGCACGTTTTCTAGCAATAGCGGGTATCGAGCCAATCGTGTTGTCGGCTTGGTGAGGTAACCGTTGAGCTCCAGCTTGCGCGACTCTTTTCTCCGCTCAATCTCGTCCACAAACTTGGCAAAGTACGGGTTGGCTGAACGCTCGTTTTCAAATTCGAACTTTGCCTCCAATTGCTTGGAACCATACCAAATGAATGGCTCGAACTGAGGTACCCACTCAGCAAAGATATCACCAATGTTGCCGACAACCGGGTTCTTCTGTTGCCGCTCCGTCAATGACTTGGCAAACCGCGAGCTCACTGCGTGAAGACTTGGGTGGTCCACGATGTTGCTGAAAATCGACTTGACAACCTTCTCCCTTCGGTTAGCAGGGATGGGAGAAGCCTTGGACCGCAAGGGCAGAATCCAAAAGTCGCGAAGGTATTCCAAGTCCTTAACGAAATCTCTTTCTGTGTAGCAGATCTCCGAGATGACCTCCTGTCTCTTCTTCTCCCTGTCGCCGACGCTGTCTGCCACTTCTCTCGGCACTGAGTTTATCCACAACTTCTGCTCGTCGGTTTGGTCGACATCGTCCTCGTTCGCGGCATTGTCGGATTCCTTCTTCAGACCAGGCTGGATCTTCAGGTTCAATCGAGACACTTGCTCCAGTCTACGAGGGCAGGCAATGGAGTAGCAAAGTTGGTCTCTCGTACATGTCGGGGAGTAGCATTCGGAGAGGAGGACGAAGACACCGTTGACGGGGGGCTTCTCTTCGGGTTCTTCCATGAGCGTTTCTCGGAACTGGTACATTTCTGACGTCGAATCTCGCAAGCGGTGTTCGTATGTTACGTCGTGGAAGAACTTTTGCGCATCGAGTGCTCGTCCCAGCAACAGCGCCAGGTTTCGGTCAGTCGTTCTAATAATATACGACAAAACATCCACGGCCTCGGCACCGCTGAAGGCATTCTTATACGTGAGCTCGTTCTTCGTCCGGTCGCCGGTGATTATCTTTTGTCGGAAGCAGTCGGCAACCCTCGACAGCAACGCGGGATATACCAGGGGAGGCCGAATCTTGCCAGTCGGCGGCCGTTCACCGTCGATGGACTTGCTCATGGAGGGCCTATGTGCCAGTGTCGCAGCATCGCTTTCCGAAGGTGTTATCGTCGGTGCCACCGTAGACGCCATCGACATTGTCCTCTGGTTGCCCGCATCGCCATTCGAGGAAGCCATGCTGGTTGTCCTCGTCTGAGACCCCGGCGCTGGTGTGTAGCCTCCCCCAAAGCTGCCATTGGTGGCCGGCAACTCCACGGGCGCCCTCCTGTTCGGAATCACCCGCCCGCTCATCGTTTGGTGCGAATTTTGGTACTGATGCATATCGCGGTCCTGAGGGGGATACCCGGTCATTGACATGGCCCGATCATCGTGGCGTTCAGGCACGACTCGTCCTTGGGCTGTGGTTCGAGCCGAACTCGGATTGTACGGAGGTTGGCGGAAAGCGTTGACCGGGGCTTGGTGATTCGGCTGGGAGCCGTAGGCGCTCGGGGGAGGCTGGTACATGTTCGGTCTTGGGGCGGAAGCAAGAGACTGCGAGCGGTATGGGTCGTTATTCAAAGCCGGCCCTGGGCCTCCTCCTGCTTGGTAGTATCTCTGTGCTGCGGTTCTTGGCGGACCGTATTGCCCCTGGGGCGGCGGCGGCGGGCCTCTAGCATCACCGCGCTGGGGGATGGGCCCGGCAGGTCCTCCGTATGGGCGGCGAGCCTGTTGCTGCTGCTGCATGTAGTGTGCTTGAGGATTGGGCACTTGGTAACCGCCAGATGCCGAACGCTGCTGTGCCGCGTACCCATTAGGCTGCATGGGAGCGCCTCTCGGAGAGCCCGGCTCGCGATCCATGTATTGGCCCGGAGGCACTCTCGGGGGCGGTTGTCGCTGCATAGATGACATGGTCGAGGATGACATTGTCTGTGTCCTGCCCTGTTGCGGCATCATCTGAGGAGGCATCGAGGAGGAGGTCATTGTCTGGGAGCGTCCCGGCGGGGGAGCGGCGCCGAAAATGTTGGAGAAGGCGGCATCGCGCTGGTAGTTGGACGAGTGACCTCTCGGGTCGCCGTGATATTCGGCCATGGTGGGTTGGATTGATGGAGCTGGAAGTTGGCAGCGAGGGCCCCTTATCAGCTTTTGATCGTGTGTTGGCGGGTTGGTTAAAGGGGAGAGAGAGATGGCGAGTGTGCCAAGGTGGAGAAAAATGTGGTACAAGAGAGTCAAAAGAGAGGTGTAGTACTAACAATGCGAGGCCTAAAGGCCGCCGGCTATTGTGAGGAGACACAGAACCGCCCACGCCGCTCAAAGGGCACAATTGACGGTTTGCAAGACGAGGTTGCGCCGACAATCGTCAACGTATCGTAAAGGCGGTGACCGGCGTGGAGGAAGGAGTTTTTTTGGTGGTTGCTTTTCGTTTCCCCTTCGTTCTATTCTCCGTCTCCTTTCCAGGATGGGCCGGGTGACGTTATGGGCCTATGATTCGGCACAGAGCCCTGACCCGGGCGCGAGTTGTTGAAGGGGTTGGAAGAAAGGAACAGGAAAGCAGATGGGAGGAAAAAAGACAAAGCCAAGCAAAATCTGACAGTTTTCCTTTCTTTTTTTTTATCCTTTCCTTTCTCGAGGTGCTGCGAAAAGAGCGTCGGGGGAGAGGGTAGCGCGGGATGCGGCGTCGATAGCAATGCTGAGTAACTGGTTGTTGCTGGCGGAGATGGAAATGCTGCGGACAAAAAGTGGTGGTTCGTGTTGGATGTGGTGGTGGAAGAGGGTGTCGCTGATCGGCTGGTCGTCGGCGGTGCTAAGTCGTTGGCATTGGGCTAGGATGGACCCCCAGAAAGGACCGAGTTGGACTGTACTGGCCCAACTGAAGTGAAGTGGGAAACCTGGGATGGGACAGACGCCGAAAGCTGGGGATAGATTGGATTTGATAGGATGGCACGGGAGAAGGCAGGTAGACCGTCAGCCTGGGATGGACAGGATACCGCTGGGAGGGAGCCAACCACCTCTCTCCTCTTCTATTCCCAGGGCCGCGAGACTCGAAGTAAGATAGGTACAGATACGGCGGCGCCTTACTCAGGTTGGATGCGCGGGTTCTTCCATGGGAGGTGCAATGCAATGTAATCCAATGCCTCCTGCCTTTTTCTCTTTCTCTCTCGTTCTCTCTCCCTATCTTTCCTCAGCCGGAGAGTGCGACAAGCCAGGGGAGAAACGGCACGGCACAGTCGAACCGCTCAGGAGACAAACACCCGGGCGGTCTGGCGCAAGCCAAGTCGCCTGCATGTGCCAGAGCAACAGGCGCATCAGCACCAGATCATCTTCAATCAAACGCCAGTCAGTAAATGTCAAAAAAGAAGACGGCCGACCCCCGAAAGGTGCAAGTTCGACGATCCACTGAGACGCTAGGACTTCCAAGGTCGGGACTTGGCCTGATCCACAGTCCCCTCTACCGCCGTGAGTTAGTCGCGGCGCTCTGCTCCTCCCGACGTCCAATATTAAAGGCGCCCATATCCGCCTGGCCTGGGCATTCCTCTAAGAAGATCTGGAGGCATCAAGTTCCAAGAATATACCAGTGTCTGACTTGTAGCACTTCCAGCATCTGCAGTGCCTCGTTTTCAAGCAGCCCTTTTTGTTTTTGTCTAGAAACAGGGGCAAGCTAGACCGGACACCGTCGTACGTGAGGTGGGCAGCGTGACTGCCGGGAGAGATGGATCTCCCTCCCTTACGCGCAACCGCCAACAAAGCACACAAGTAACGAGGCCCCAGCCTGTCTCTGTTTGGCTGCCCCCTCCTGGTTGTTTTTCAAAACGCCGTGTTTCGAGGCAACTTTGATCTTCTTCCGTCGGGATTCGGGAACAGCGTTCGAGTTAAAGAGGCTTTGACGAAGCTCCTCGTCTCACAAGCCGTTGTTTGTCCAACCAGGAGCGCAATTTCCCCACGCTTGAGTATAATGGAGAGACGCAACGAAAGCCAAATCTCATCAGTAATCGCGCCAAGGCACGTCCCGTTTCCCCATTGGCCAAGAGCGGAAAATAACGGCCAAAACACATTGTATACATATAATAGCTGCAGCTTGCATTTGAAAGGCGAAGGGTGGGAAGAAAGCTGGCGGGAACCCTGGGATTCCGCTCCTCAATGCGCATGCGCCGCGGTAAGGAGATGAAGCACCGATAAGAGAATCCAGGCTGGCACTGGCTCAGTGGCAGGCATCCACCCATCACACGGGCCATCTGGAGAACGCTGCCGGCCGCTGCGCCGCATGCAAGCGTCCCCTTCGCTCCATCCGACCCGATCACACTAGCCACACTGCCGTTGAGATGGGGCTGGTGCTTCGGCCTATGGTTCTGCCGCGTCACGAGTTTCTCAGCCTGTCCAGATTACACTCCTGATTGGACCTCGTCACCGTCACCAAGCTCCAAGGTCCTGGATCCAGGAAGCCACTCGCCAGTACATCGCGGGATCCTCGACACGCATATCCCTCCCTCCTTCCGTCGGCCATCACCACAAATCCCCCGCATCGAGTCCGACTACATCGTTGTCCAACATGGCCGAAGACTCTGTCCTCGCCCCCAAGTTCGCGCCGTTCATCGGAATGGTAAGCTCCTCGCCCCCGGACGCTTTGCTGGCTTCTCCATGAAGCAACCTAGTTAGCGATGACATCGACGACCGATCTTGTGCTGACATTACTCCAATACAGGCCGGCATTGCGGCTGCCATGATCTTCGGATGTATGTTCCACTACATAGCCTAGCTACCCTACCCCCGACGCGACCAAGAGGACGATGTGCTAAATAGGACTCGGATCAACAGGCATCGGCGCCGCATACGGTACCGCAAAGTCAGGAATCGGTATCGCTGGCGTCGGAACGTTTAGACCAGACCTTATCATGAAGGCATGCTGCCCCGACGCACCCGTTCGATCAAACAAGGTCCTCTAACACTTGCGCAGTGTCTGATTCCCGTCGTCATGTCCGGTATCATTGCTGTCTACTCCCTCGTCATCTCCGTCCTCATCGCCCAAGATTTGACCCCTCCCGGCGCCGGAAGCAACTACAGCTTGTTCAAGTCAGTCACCTCGATCTGGAGGATATCGATACTACGAAAACATTGTTGCTGACTCATGGAATAGCGGCTTTATGCATCTTGCTTGCGGTCTGTCCGTCGGCCTCACAGGCCTCG
Organism: Colletotrichum incanum; assembly: GCA_001625285.1. NCBI lineage: Eukaryota > Fungi > Ascomycota > Sordariomycetes > Glomerellales > Glomerellaceae > Colletotrichum > Colletotrichum incanum. The sequence goes on from LFIW01000095.1 coordinate 154,140, forward strand.
CGGCTGGCTACACGATCGGTATCGTCGGTGACAAGGGTGTGCGCTCGTACATGGAGCAATCGCGCATCTTTGTCGGCATGGTCCTGATTCTCATTTTCGGCGAAGTCTTGGGTCTTTACGGGTATGGCACTTCTGTCTCTCTTTGTCATCCGTCTGCTAATCCATATCCCAGTCTCATTGTCGCCCTTATTCTGAACACCAAGTCCAAGGGCTAAGCACCCTCTCAATCACTCGAATAATCGAAGTGGTAACAAACTATTACAACTTAGCCACGCCCTTCAACGAAACCACTGTACATTAAGCCAGGGAACCGCCGGATGTTGGGTTGAAAAGGAACATCAAAAGAGAGGGTGTATTTGGGTGGTTTCCGGTCCAAACCTGCATATGGCATGGCGTTACATCAGGACCCTCGTGTAGAATTCACGTGTGAGGGGCTAGAAGAGAGCTATGGGGGCGGTGGAAGGTATGATAGGCATCCGGGCCCAGTATTTTTGAAATTTGTCGAAAGCAACTCGTTTTGTGTTCCCTTTGACGTGTGACCGACGCGACATTCTCCTCTTCGGTAACCCAGAAGAGCATCGTTGCGTTGATCAATGCCAGTTTGTGACTTATCGCGATTCCGGTACAAATCGGCATGGAGGACAGGCGCAGACGGGTTCTATGAAACATAAATTTGAATTTCTAGCCCAAGCAACAACGAAGGGGTGTGCAGGATACCGTATGGCTGGAGAGCCCATGTGATGAAGGACGATGACTGTTGAAGTCCGCTATTGTGTAAACGGTACATTTGAGCACAGTGTTGATTTTAGGCGAGGCAGTCAACGGCTAATCCTCTAGAATGGTTCCTTCGTCAGCCGGTGCTGGCGTATCCCACCCATATGAACACACCTTGGGCAAGGACAACAGCAGTCACACCAGGCCACATATCCTTCTACAGTGAGGAACGAGTATAAATCCTTTCTCACCCCTGGCTCATAGAGTCCCCCACGTAAAGACCAAGACCATTAAGCAAGCTGCAGACCGTGCTGCTGCCAACGTGCGCTGCCCAAGCTCATGAGGCGGCGCTTTGGAAAGGAACAGGCGTCAACGACGCCATGGCGAACATCCCGAAACGGGTAGTTTTCCCAGTATTCGTCTTGTCAGTGTTCGACCTGCCTGCCGCTTCGAGACGTAATTGATTTTCCGAATGAGAGATTGTGGCACTAGTATTCAAGTGGCACCATCTACCTGACAGCTAGGACTATCATCCCAGCTAGACCCTAGATGCTCCCGACAACGGCTTTGAAATCGAAGGAGCCTCTTACATGTTTTCGTATGAAAGCTACCATCCATCTCCGATATCCCTCGCGTAGTCTCATGTGGATACGGCAAGAGAGGCCAGTGATGGACGACACTAGTAGGTCTCTGGAAACGGAATGCAGCAGCATCACCTGCATGGCTTGAGGGTTCGTCACCACAGTGTGTGCTTCATGAACACCGCCGTAGCACGTGGTAGCGGCTAGAAAGCAACTCGAACGACGGGTTATCTGCAGTGGCTTGCCAAGTACAGGACTAATCTGGCGAGAACACTGCGTTTCATACCTCCGCAAGGGAAACAGAGGCAGATATTCCCGCAATGAGGCGGACCTTGGTGTTTAGCTAGATGTCGGATTAACGTTGATCTCAACGTATTGGTGTCGGGGAACCAAATGCTGGAGGTGAGTGACTGGCAAGGATTGTGATTGTTGACTGTTGTCCTGGGCGAGATCTCCACATACTCACATGTATGGTGAGACGCCGTAAGGTTTGGGGAGGCTGGGAAGGCGTCAACGAATGAGTATAAGAACCCTTGATAGAAGGTAATATCTTGAAATATGCGTCTTTGTGATGCTATCAGTGGAGTCTCTGAGCAACTTCGACGATGCCTCTGTCGTGGAGGAGGTTGCGCAAGGGGGAAAGCTACATACGTTCATTCCCGCAACAGCCGTCATCTTCAGCTGCTGCTTCGGCTTGAGAACTCTCAGTGACATACACCCAATGGCTGAGATGGGGGGGGGGGGAGGGGGAGAGGGGTTTGTTAAACAGGAACGAGTGTCTACTACTTTGATTGCCCATCATAGATGTTACTGACTTCAGCTTTCGGTGCTAGGCCATATTTCCCGTAGACTTCGCCGTGCCAATATTCTCGTCGTGTTCGTTGAGATGCCATAATACCGAGTTGTTTGCATATAGTAAACCAAAACTGCAGGTTCTTATCGACGACTCCTACACAACGGCGGGGGTATGCCGAAGTGAACTTGATATGAGATGAACTATACATATCTTCTCCAGAATTCCACACGGCCGATTGATTTTAGGCACGGCCATGAATGCCCGTTGTTTAAATTCACTGACCGGGAAGCTTAGTGATTGTCGCAGTGAGTTGTGAGAGATATGATTTACAATTACTGGACCCTTCTTGCTCCGTTCTTGCACTGCCTTGAGTTGCCATCCGTGTACAGAGTTTGGCAAGAAGAGTCGACTATCCATCCAAGGGCTATGGTTTCATAGTTGCATTGCCGCTCTCCGGGGATAAATAACACAAATTAGCTATTGACTTCGCCCTGAATGTACATCAGAAGCTGTGATCGATACCGACTGTCGTGTTTAACATCAAACAGCCCCTTAATCCCAGGACAGCCGAATCTCTCTCATCATCTTCTACAGGAGAAAAACTCAAACACTGCACTCCGTTTTCTTATTTGTTAAGTTTATAAATAAGACCACCATGCAACCTCGTGCTTACTGGCAGTCGAAAATATGCGCATAGGAAGCTGGTCAACCTGCACCAAACCCCCACGGCTTCCTCTATACAACACATTACTCGAAGACCACAAATAGTCTCTCATCAAAGGACTTTCAATCCATGAACTACACACTGCGAGCATACTTCTTAGCTAATGCAGTGGGTTCCCGATGTCTGCCAGGTAGGAAAGCAGATACTTGGGCAGAATAGATAAGGTAAAGCAGGAAAGAGGCGTCGACAGCCGCAATCAATCCCGCGTGCCTGGAGTGCAACAGTTGGAAAGGCGCGGCTGGGCTCGGTTTCATGGAACATCAGTATCTGCAGACCCAGGCCTCATGTCACGGCAGCCTCCAATGCCGATTGAGAAAACCAAGACCGTCTCACGCCCCCAGCTTGCGTACTCCCATACAATAAGGCAGCTTCGGGCGAAAGCACCAAGAAAAGCCAAGACATGCCGCTGCCGGCTATCCGTCATCAAGTCCTTGGACACTCACACAGGCGCGTAACTTGCCCTTTATGAGTCACTCTGTTCATCCTCAAGCAAGTTCAGGATGGAAACTTCTTCAATTTGGTTCAGGTATCCTTTTCCCCCTCGGAGCCAAGCCCCCAGGTCCTGTGTTATCCCTACTGTTTGACACCTAGAAATGAAATAATGGCGAGACGACGGGCTTCCCCGCTCTCCGTTCCCAGAAATGCATCTAAGCCAGACTGATGCCAAAGGAAAAAAAGTGGTGAAGGTCCACCCTAGAGTGTGTGAGACCGGAGAAGAGAAGCCCAGAGACTATTCAGTCTGGAAGAAAGTACCAAATGCAATGATGCCCTTTGCCCAAAAACCCAGTGATGAACATCACCTCCTTTTCAGGAGGAATCATCGGCTTCAAATGCTCTTTGTCGAGACGCCGATGGCTGAATGAAAAGGAGCAAAACAAAGTGACCCAAATACTCCTTTTTTTCCCCCCTCCATGCATGACGGAACCTCGTTTCTCAGTCATATCATATGCGCAACTGCTACGGGTAAGCCGTCTACCAAAGACGTCCGGCAAGGCGACGAGTCAGCTTCTTGCGCTGTTGCGTCGGCGCCGGTTGGCGGAGATTCCTCCAGCTGCGGTCCCGGTCTTCCCAAGTTTGCATTTGCGCTGTGAAGCAAGTCAGTGCTTGGGCTCCTCGGTCACGATGAAAGCCAAAGAAAGAAACTCACCGAGGAACCGGTTCCATCGACGATCCTCATCCCAGAGAATATCCTCGCCAGACTCACGCGCAAGTCTCTCCCGGCGAGCGCTTGCGGCGGCCTCTTCTCCAACCAAGTACGGATCCTCGAGCGGTCGGAAATCCCGCGCCCGCTGGGCCGCCTCCTCTTCGGCCATGCGCTCAGACATGAAGCGACGAAGATGCGCAACGGGGTCGGCGCCCTGATTCATGCGTCGTCGGGCGACGTTGTTAAGTGTCGGGTTCGTGTGCACGGTCGACCAGGTCGGAATGCGAAATTGATCGAGTCGCGGCGCCATGGGCGGCGCCGGGGGAATCGGGGGCAGACCGGTGGTTCGGTGGGGCTGGGGAGTCGAGTTGCTGGAGCGGCTCGGGGCCGGGGCGGCAGGAAGTAGGGAGCTCGGATATTGAGTGGATCCGTGGGTACCGCGGCTGACATTGCTGTTGTTGGCCGGCGGCGAGTAGGGAGGAATAGGCTCGGGGTTCGGCACGGTCGAGTGGTAGGAAGGCGCATCTGAGACTGTTGTTTGATGTGTGTTAGCTTCCTCTTCTTGTTCTGGCTCGTTGGTAGACATGTGGCCCTTGTCGGTGAAGCTCAGACATGTCAGGCGCCAGCACCACCTCGCGAGAAAGTCTTCTCGGCCTCCCACGCATCGCTCTCGTGACAAGGTCCAGCTTACAGTAAGACGGCGCGGCCGAACGGATCGAGGCCGTTTCGAAGTCATCGGCCGTCAGCGCATCGGGGTGCGAAGGGAAGAATCGCGTGTGCTCGGTCACGGCGGCGGCCATTTTGACAGTAATGTTTCTCGGTTGGGTAGAGTGCGAGATCGTGAGCGGGGCGTTGGTTGTTCAGGAGTAGCCGGTCGAAGGTAAGATACGAAAGTTGGAAGAGAATGCGTCGACCATCTGGTTGCGGAGGAAGATTCAGGCCCTTCAAAATAACGGCGCAAGCGCAACTCGAGGATAGATACGGTAGGAAGATCAAGAGGCAATCCCTAGGCCAGTTGTATGTAGCAAGGCAACTCTACCCCAAGCACAACAAGACGGTGAGGATCCAGAGCAGGTTGGGAAACGAGCATGTAGGATGTGAATGACGCCTTCCAAGACCCGAGTTCTAAGACAAGAAGGTCAGGGAGAGAAATGAAGTCGGTCACGCACGAAGCGAGAGAGACGAGGTGGGCGCCGTCCACGGATAACGCAGCCCAGTAATGGATGCAGTCCAGTCCGAGCCGGCGGGAACTGGGATGCCTCTGCCCGAGGAGTGGGTGCGCTTTGTGCGTGGTGTGCGTGATGGAGGGGGAGGTGTGTGGAAGGTTGGAGCTTGGCGCAGCAGTAGCGCAGCTTCGAGTTTCTTGCGTGTATGTATCTTTGTGTAGTGCGCCCTCAGAGAGACGGAACCTTGCTCAACATGGACGAGATGGATGGTACGGGACACGTGAGAGAGGGACTAGAACGATAACAAATGAGACCCAGCCGGGAGCAGGGCACAGGATGTCTTCTATTGTGTGTTGAGAGGTGTCGAGGCAGGGCAAGGCGAGGCAAAGTGATGCAGGTCAGATGTATCGTTTTCCTCTTTGAGATGTAGAGGGAGGGGTGAGGGGTTTAAGCAGTGGAAGGGGACGGATGGCATGCAGTTTGGGTGTAGATGGTCCCCTTATACTAGATCGGGATAGGGAGGTCCCGGGAAAATCAGAGAAGAAAGGGTCAAATCCGTATCTCAAGCAGCGTTACGCAACAAGGTTGTGATATCCCACATAAGCTCGTTTACACTTGACGACGATGGAGTCTCACGCGCGGGGGTTGAGGGATAAGAAAACAGACGGTAGAAAAGAAGACCCCAGAGAAGACTGGAAACAGCATCAGCAGTAGCCTTACCTGGCATCAGCATTGGCCATGGACTTTACGGGCTGGAGAGGCCGAAGGGAGGGGCCCCCGCCGGTCCTCATGGCGTCGCGTTCCTGGCGCAAACGTGCCGACGCCCAGCATTGGCTGACGACGACGGGGGCATCTGTCAATTTAGCCAGGAAAGCGCCCCATTTAGGATTCTGGGGGCGTGGATAGAGTGGAGGGTCGAATGGGTATTGCATTAATGGGCAGCGGGTTTGGGAGGGCACGGGGGATGGATAGGAACAGGATTCCAATAAGTGCGTGGTTCAGGCTGGGTCAAAATGGGAGCGAACGACAGGCACAATGCATAAGCCATGGGCACAACGCCTCTACCCTGTCACAGAAGGAAAGGGCCGGGATTTTGTGATGAAAACATAGCATGGAGCCAGTATGATTGGAGGGAACATGGGCTGGGTCAAAAGTTCCGAGGTTGAGGTGCAGTTTGATTCTGGAGACGGATTCTCACTTGTGGGGAGGGGGTATCTGGGAGATAGAGTTCAGGAAGAGAGAATCATTTCGAGGCCGAGAGAGACCACAACAAAAAGTGGCCATTACAGAGTAGTGAAGAGGGCATCGATGTCGCCCGGGAAAGTATAGACTAACAGGGTTGCATGTTCCTGTTTTGTTCGAATGATATGATGTGAGAGAGCAAGAGAGAGAATTGGGCCTGAGAAGACGTGAAGGCGTCAGTAAGCGCGGGGTTAACTGGTAGAAGGTCCCACTTGGAACCTTCTGTTTCCATGTTGGTCTTGTCGCTGTTACGGTAGGTCGTCCTGCGAGTGACATTGAACAGGGCGACTTTGTTGGTGACAGCACAGCCCAGTTCAGGTCCAGCCCAACGCCGTCTTTCCGTCACTTTCGACCTCCAAGACACCGCGGGTGAGTGCTCCCGTCTCCACTCGTTGCCGACGCCCCCCCCCCGAGAGCGCCGAGGAGCAAAATAGCTCAAGCGGAGGGGCGGCTTCGATGTCCTTGCGCAGCAATGTTGTGCCGTCATGTGTCCCACCGTAAGTCGTTGACTTTCGATTCGGCTCTGCGCACGGTTGCACGTATGACTGTCGTCTGAGCTGAGAAAGGAGACGATGGAAGCCTACGTACCAACAAGCATCAGACACGCAAACACAGCCTTGGTGGTACTTTGGGCCATGGATGTTTTGTTTCCCTCTTCGCGTTGCGTTTCCTCCCAGCCAGTCGATGGATTGCTAAAAGTCTTGGCAGAGAAACACCGGTCTGCGGAGGGGACTCCAATTTTATGGGGGCCGCCAACTTACTATGGCATGTAAGTATTCCAGAGTATTCGCTACGTTCCTTTTCGTCTCTTCTCTGCTCTTTCGACAATTCGACCAGGAGCGGTAGCGGGGAGTTTGCTTGTTCGGGACAATCCACCTGGCCAGCCATCTGGGAACAGAGCAGGGATGGAGCAGCGAGACAGCGATACGTTCTTGACCTCAGCACACCGACAAACACAGACAACTCGCTCGAGGGTGGACAACACTCACAGTCTGATGCGGTCGATAATACAGAAGCCCTGGATAAGGAAGAGTCAACGACGCTCAACACGCGAGTTTGCATGGCAACCACAATCATGCTCCCGGTCCCAAGCCCTGCCATCCCGCGATCCCACGTCGACAGCATGCGAGAATGTGACGAGACGGCGGCAGGATGAGGTGCTGTGTGCAGCTCCAAGTCCGTCCGCCCAGCCTTTGGGACGATACGGATCCCCCGCCGATACCCCACCATGGCGCCAACCCAAGACAAATCCCCGCCATCAAAGGGCCAGAAGGAATACATCCCTCGACTGATCGTCACTGGAAGCGTACGCTGGAAGGCCTATTGGAATCTCCTCAGCGCCCAACAAACCACTCTGTCTTGGATCTTGAGACCGCGAACGTGGTTGGCGAGCGGCATTAAACGGCCCAGGACACACCCAAGAGACCCAAGCCTAAACCATGTGTTTGGTGTGTTGGAGGTTGCAAGCCAACCATGCCAAACCCAGTACCTCAAACTGCTGCTAACTGGAGCTACGTGTAGCCCGTCTACTATAATCTACGATGACGACTAACCTCTCTCGGGCGGCCCTATCGCTGAACCCAAACCCTGCTTGCTCTTTTGCGAGGAGCCGCCCAGTCGTCGTTTTCCTCGGTTTTCCATGCCGCCGACACTGCCGTCTTGTCCCGTATCGCAATGCGGCTTCTTCAGGTCAAGTCCCGACGGTGGAACTTGGATGATGCCGCCTTGCAGGACCAAGTGGGTTTCTGGATGAGTTTGGAACAATCGCTCTGGAGACGGAAGGCCTCTCAGTTAATGTAAGGTTCACTAGGCCACACAGTTTGTACTGAGGTTTAGGCATGTGAAGCTGTGCTACGGAGTACAACCCGGCCGACGAATTATAGCCAAAGAACGACTCCTCCGCAGCCACGCCTGAGTCCTTTCACTGGATGTACATCGACAGATGCAACCCAAATCCGACTTTCTTGGAAATGGTGGCTTGAACAACGGGCCAGATGTGGCACACGAGCACACGACATACGACACACATACGCTCACACGACACACGCTTGGAATCTTATCAGAAAATCATTGAGGTAAAAGGGTCTCGAACAGCCGGCAACGCTTCATGCACAAGGGGATTTTCTCCAACTGATCATTGCCTCCCACAGGGTGTGATGCGCAGCAGCATCTGAACATGGCCTGAAGGGCAAAGAAAATGCCGGATCGACACTGCGGCTGCGCAAGCTGCCAAGAAATAACAGAAGCCGCCGGGCGATCGATTCCCGGAATAGCCCTAGGGGGCGTCCCTTTAGGACTTTCTTGATTTTTTTATCAGCGGGCTTTTCCTCGAATTCTCTTAAGAAGGGCTGCCGGGGCGGGAGATATGCAGCACGCAACGTGTTAATGTGAAGATCGTTGAAAAAGACCCGTCCTGTCAATACGCGATTATTCCCACAAAATCTCCAAGTAATTGATAGAGGGTCCACCCTTACCCGGCTTTGCTATGAAGATCATGTCGTCAACTTTTCCCAGTCTCTGTTGAAGAAAAGGAACTCGGCACAGGATCGGCTCCAAAGTCCGATCGCATTCCCAAAATGTCGCGAGACTGCTAATGTTGGGGGTTTCGCTGGGTCTGGCCATGTTTTTGCTTCGGCCTCTGCCGATTCAGGGTGCCATCGTCGCCACACGAGGTGAGTAAAGTTAACTACTGGGCAAGGTCTTGGGGCCACGAACCATTGATCTTGGCTTTTTGAGACAACTCATCGTCCGACCACCGCCACGCTTGTCACTGAAGCGTGCGTAGGACGTCGCATGAGTTCAGCGTCGTCCGAGTGCGCTGGAAACTCAAACCCTACCACTGGGTCGACATCAGACCGACTCGGAGGCCTTTGCATTGACGACTACGACGAATGCAGGCTGTTATTTGATCGCCGACGACGTTCACCGTACACACAACGCATAACATAAATGCAATATTGCTGCCCGTGGCCAAGAGCTCCGATTAATCATATGGTAGACCAGGAATCAGAAGATCGGCAGAGCAGCGCGATGACAGTTGCACAGTCGAGACATCATTATGGTACCCCAACCTTCTTAGTTCACCGGTTCCGTTTAGAGGATGTCAGGTCATGACATGTCAGGCCGACTGAGAGTCATACCGAGACGTGCATCCAAAAAGCACACGGCGGCAACGGCGGTCCCATCCTCTAAAACCCTAATTTACCAAGATCTCGCGCGCTAACTTAGCATCGCCCTTCTTTTATTCATCCTTCTTTCCGACCGTGCCGCCCTTCCTGAGACCCCAGAGCACAATGACGAGCACCGCTCCATTGGCGGCGAAAATAGTCCAGAACGCGGCGCGGTAGCCCATCATGCGCGCCTCCTCGGCATCGTTGACAATGCCCGAATGTTCCGTCACGGAAGCTGCGATGGCCGCCGTCACGGCAAGGCCCACGGCGTTGCCGATTTGCCCGATCTCGCTGAAGACACCGCCGGCAAGGGACTGTAGGTCCGCCGGGAAGGCGTCGGAGATGATGAGGTTTGAGACGGTGAAGAGGGCTGTTTTGTTTTCTGTCAGTATTTCCATTGTCCCATCGCAGCAACGAGGCGTGTAATGTACCGTCGGCGTTGACGGGCGAAAGGAGCATCGCCCAAAAAGGCGCGAACCAGTAGTACCCGTCGAGCTCGACCGTGGCCATGAGGATTGGGGCGGTAGCGGAGATGACCGCCGACACGGCGCCTAGGGTCTGGACCTTGACTCTGGAGACGAGCCATGCCGCCGCCACGTTGACGGCGGTGCCCATGACGACGTGGGGGAGGAATCTCAGGGAACTTTGCAGCGCGGAGATGCCTTGGACTTTTTGGAAGCTACGGATGGTGTCAGAATTCTCTCTATAGTCTTTTGGGACGAAGAAGCACTGACTAGAGCATGATGAAGTACTGAATGGCGTTGAGTGAGGCCCAGCACAAGAAAATGGAGACCTGTTGACGTGTTAGGCTCTGAATATCGTGTTGCCCAAGTCAGACCTACACAGATGGATGTAAAAGAGGCATTTCGCCACAAACGATTAGGAATGAGCGCCGGGCGACCCTTTTTGGTCTGTAAGTTCATCCGAAAGGGGAACGCAACGAGCAGAGCGACCGCCATCGTCAGGAGAACGATGTTCGCCGGATCGCCAATCTTGGTATAAGAGGATGTTGTCATTGCCAAAACGTACAGTAAAAGGCCCAACGCAACGCTCATAATAACGGCCCCGATCCAGTCGATGTCCTCGGCCAGCCGGCGAGTCCACTTCTTCTCTGATGGCTGGTATACTGACGGAAGAGACCAGATCGCTGCTGTCGACAGGCAAAAGTTGATGATGGCCATCATATAGTACGCCCAACGCCAACCAATGGTGTCTGTGAAAATGCCTCCCAGAACCAAGCCAAGCGCGTACCCCAGTGGGAACCCAATGCCGTTCATTGAAAACGCAACGTTCCGCCACCCACCTTTAGGGAACGTCTTCGTGATAAAGGCCATTGCAGTCGGCAGGCACGCGGAGATGGAGATGCCCACACACGTGCGGAATAGAATGATCTGGATCCCCGTCTGCGACAGACCAACGGCGATGGTGAAAACGACGCAGAGGTAGCTGCCCGTCAGCCACATGAGCTTGGCGCCGACAACATCAGCGACGGCGCCGAAGATGAGGAGCAAGCACCCGGCAGCGAGGTTGTAGACGGCGGCGGGCCAGAGGATCAGGCTCTCATCGAGGCCGACGTCCTCGGCGATGCGTGGAAGGGCTGCAATAAGGATCCCCGAGCCCATGGTGTTGAGGAAGTTTATGCCCGCGAGGGTGACGATGACGGTAACACTTTTGGCTATGGAGACATTTCGGGCAGGCGAGCCTCTTGGGGGTTCTGCTTCCGTTGTCGGGGTTTGTTCTGGAGCAAGGTTCGCATGCTGCTTGAAAGAGCTCTGTTCCGATGCTTTTCTTGATGATTTTAGAGGGAGCATCTCAATATTGGAGGTTGGATGGAGGGGACCGCTCTGGACCAACGATGCCACCGGCATTGCTTCTTTGAGAGCGATGTTCATGATGCGGTTTGATGAGGGAATATGATTAAAAACGTGGTTAATGATTGGGCACTTGGAAGGAGTTCTATAATGCTTCTCAGGACCAAGACTCAAAGAATTGACGGAGAAATTAATACAGAATCGAAGTGCTTTTATAAAGCACGCTATTGTCAGCCGGGTTACCGTGAAAATGACTAACAACCCTTGATGTTGCCAGATCAATCTGCGACACGAAGGGCGTAAGCTGCACGACCAGACGCAAGAGGGCACGGCAACATATTGACATAGAGGCTTTCGGATGCAGGCCAAGAGGGAGGCGAGACTGCAACTTTGCAGGGGATGACTTCGATGATGGATAAGCACGCCATGTCAGTGTAAATAGGCAACGTCCTCTTGAAGGATTGATCTTTTGTCAAGGAAGACGATGAATGTGTAATTTGCTGCAAGCTGTCATCAATTAGTCCCTTTTGGTAAGGAAAATGGACGGTCAACCTAAGGTCGAAATGCAACCAAAATCAGGCATTTCGAGGAGATATTGGAGTCCGTCTTACAAAGGGCGTTTGCCAGGCACGGACCACTAAGCTTACGTAACTTGCCTTGTTTGATTGAACATGTGACCTCGCGTGCAGCACCGCGCTGCATAGCGACCACCCCGCCAGCGCGTCAATCTTTGGGTCCAGAGTCGTCAAGGCGCAGTGCAAGCGACGTCGAGCCTCCAAGCAGCAAACGACTGCCACTTGGCCCCTTCGAACCGAGCTTCCCTGACCATACGATGAAGAAGGTATCATGGCCGCAGAACACCATGGCAGGCCTGCTGCCGCTGCCGCTCCGAACGCGCCGCCTCCCTCCACGCTAGCCGCGCAGCTGGTCGAGAACATCTCGGCGTCGACAAAGTCCACACGATCCGACGAGAACGCCGAGCTGAAGAGGCTGTTTGCCGTGATAGAGAAGGTCAAGAACAAGCCCGACCTGCTGAAGGATGCCGAGCAGCGGACAGAGCATAATCATATGCTTATCTACGTCTATGCCCGCGTCGTCCTCGAAGGGATCAAGCTTGACGACCCGTTTGCCGACCGGAACCACCTGCGAAACGAAGCACTTAAGGCCATCAACTTCCTGAAGGTCACGATCGAGGAGACGCCAAACGTCTTGAATCACACTACAGATGGGAAACAATTTGTGTTCCGTGGGGAGGAGCCGCTTTGGATATGGGTTTTCCCAAAGATCCTCCGGTTACTTGGACACTCTCGCTGCCTCAACCTGTCGGGGCCCATTGAGGGCTTCTTCCAATTTGCGATCCTTACAGTAATCCGTACGGGGTCTATGTGGAAGTTGCTCTCGTCTATAATACTGTACCTGCGCGAGACCAGCAGTGGTGAGTGTTAGATCTAGCCGCGTGTTAGGGCAGTGTCGCTAACCTTCGTAGCCCTTCTGAACCGTCTGCAAGATACGGCGCCGAGTGCGCCAGGAAAGGACGTTTCCATAGACATCACATTGCCTTCGGCTGCTACAATGGAGCTCTTGATGGGGAAACCCGGTACCCTCTTTGTCCAACAGACTACATACACCGTCCAGCATGTTTCCCAGGCCCTGCGCCAAGCTACGACGTTGATATCAGCCTTGGCACACCCTTCAATATCTAAAACTTCGAGTCTCGTATCGCGACCAACGCTGTCAGAGCTGACGCCTTGGCTGCTTGATTCCTTGCTTTCCATCCGTGCTGTACAGAACACCTGGCAAGCCGTTGCTCCCAGCCCTAGAGCCGACTTGCTAAACATTGCTCTAAACCTGCTTCCGAACAAGCCTTCTCCTGCGAGGACATCGTTAGCCTCGCAAAAGTCATATGCGTTGCTGGCTTTACTTTGCGCTGAGCTTTCCGCGCATCCCGATGAGATTCTGGGGATTGATGAACAGAGCCTGGCGGCGAGGAAGACATTGTCCCTGGCTCTCATACGTCTAGCCCATGCGTCGCTTGTAGATCGAGAGATTGGCAGAATAGCGGCACCGAAAATCGTCTTCCCGCTCGAATTGGTGTGCTCGGAAGTTCCTTCGCTGGGTGAAGCCCCTGATTTCTCAGTATGTTGATAACCGCAGTAGTCTTTGTAACTGGACTAACCTTGCCAGCGTTCCATCCGAGTTCTGAAGCAAGCATCCACATCTGTCGTGCCAGAGTCACTTGAACCCGAAACACAGCCAGCATGTTTCACCGATGCTGAGCTTCGTCAGGCTGTTGAGGACCTTGGCATTGGAGACTATCCCGCCGAGGAAAGGGAGCCCGCATCCAAGCGCAGGAAGGTCTTTCCGGGTGCTGGCGAGCTTGCCGAGTTGACCGCACGGCTTTACGAAGTTCTCCAAGCAGACCCCATCTCCGAGAATGGGACTCTGGAGCATACCTTCCTGTAAGTTGGTCTTCTTACAAGATTTGACTTGTTGGCTGATGGTTCTTAGAAATCAATATCCAGGACTCACTGAAGACGATCAGTGTTTAGCCATTGATCTTGTCGCTCGCACCTGCTGTGTTGTAGACATAACTGCGGCGAAGAAGGTGTTGAACCTGAGGAATAATGAAAGGCTTCGGTGCGCTTACTGTGATCGAAAACCCAGAGGTACTAAGAGACCTAATGTGGTTACGGATCAGGCGAAAAGCGATGCACAGTCAATCTTCACAAAGTTGATCCACCTCGATTCTTTCAAGGAGTCGAGGCGACCAAGAGTTGTTGCTATGATCTCAATGAGGCGGATCATCAATCACGCTGATATTACCCAACTGATTGATCTTGAGACTTCACCTCTGGGACAGTGGTGTCTTCAAAGCTTACACAGCTCAGTTAGAGAGCTTCGGATTGCTTCAGGGTAAGTTGCTTAAAACGTTTGAGGTTGCCCACGCTGACCAGCTTTTGATAGGCGCGCTCTCACTCTCTTCCTTGAAGATACCAATTCCGATATACTTGATGCCACTGTAGTTGAGCGCAACCGGAAGAATGCGCTCAGTCTGCTCAAAGCTGCCTCGGAAAAGGACCCGGTCATATTCCATGAAACCGGGATTCTGGCCTGGAGCCAACTTGGACGGTAAGTACAAGCCTCCCCTGTGAAGACGGAATTTGTACACCGGCAAGCTAACCAAACAGTGTTGTGACTGGAGATGAGCTCAATCTCGTGCTGCACAAGTTGCTGGAGTATCTTGGCAGCAGCAACAGTCTGATCGCAGCCTGTGCCTTCAATGAGGTACGACGGCTGCTTGACGCTTCTGGATCCCACACGAGCTAACATACCCCTAGATTCTCAGCCTAGCAGCTGCATTGAAGAAGACACCCCGTCGCTTGTTTGAGCCCTTTTGGAGAAACTTAGCGTACTTCGCTGTCAAGGACATGGTCTCTCGACCGCAAATGACCCGTGCGATTGCCGACCTGCTGCAGATCTCTGTTACCGACTTCCTTTTGCTTGTTCAGACCCATGCGATGCCATGGTTGGTCTTAATGAAGAAGAAAGATGTCATCCAGAAGATTGCCGAAGCACGGGGTGAAAAGGACATATGGGTCCCAATTCTGGATACTGCCAATGCTGGCCCCATTCTTGCGCTACTGCTCGTGCAAGATGTGCGGAATATTGAGCAATTTGTTATGTCAAGACTCATCGAAGTGGCTTCTCATTTGGAGTCCTTTAGCTTGGTTGAGTTGATGCAATTAGAGGTCGTCACTATCGTCCTCGAGTTATTGAAGGCAGCGGGAGAGGCGGATGAAGCCCGAAAACCACGGGTAAGTTCATTAGGTTAATGGGGATCTCAGCTGCTAACTTGTCACAGATTATCGAAGCACTCACGTCATTCTGCTCTATGATGATGGTTGCAAATAAGGAGTCGAGACCGAAGAAGGGAAACGTTATCGGAAGGTTTCTTCAATCCTATATTCTCGGCCTCATGGCCCGACTTGCGGATGTCATCAACGACATGCCCCTAGTATCCCCCCCAGTTGAGGAACAGAGGCGATGCGTACGAGCTATGGAGGAGATGATCAGACTTTGCAAAGCTTATGTGCGCATTGCGCGGCCCCAAGTAAGCAATATGGAGGATATGAGCGTGGTTTGGAAACTGACAAGTCCAGATATCCGCATGCTTGCTGTCAGCTTTGGCTCAGGATGATTTAAGAGAAGCAGCATTCTCTTGCTGGGCAGCTCTGCTCACATATCTCGAGTCAGAAGACGTCGAGGTGTTGCTCGAAACGACTTTCTTCGTCATCAGTCACTACTGGCCATTGTTCAATGATAATACTCGACAGATGGCCAAAGGCTTGATCACAACACTGATGACCCAGTTCGACATAGTCCTTAGTGAGAACATCAGCAAACTGCCATCATTGGGCCATGCACCAGAGCTGGCGGACGTCGAAGCGCAGCTCGGCGCAATACGTCCCGTACTTGACAGCAGGAGAGCTTTTGCTCTTTTTGCTGAGCGCATATCCCACGAAAACTCGGGCGTGGTATTGCAGGCTCTGACTGAACTCGAGACCTATCTCAGACAAAGCGGAGGGTTCCTTCAGACTTCAACAATCAGCCAGCAACCAGACCCAGTTGTCTCTACTTTGCTTCGGGCCCTGCTCGATTGTGCGTCGAAGTACAGTTCCATGCAGCTTGACATTGCCAGTCTCTGCACGCAGTGCATCGGTTTGGTGGGCTGTCTGGACTCTAACAGGGTCGAAGCGCCTCGGGAGCAAAAGTCGATGGTTATCTTGAGCAACTTTGACAACGCAGACGAGACCACAGACTTCGTGCTATTCATACTGGAGCATATCCTTGTCAAAGCATTCTTATCCACGACGGACACCAAACTTCAGGGTTTCTTGTCCTTCGCCATGCAAGAACTGCTCGACAGGGTTGATATCAAAGCGGCGTGTGCGATGAAGGAAACCGGCATGAGGGATGGCGCCACCATCTACAGAAAGTGGCTAGCCCTGCCGGAGAGCGTTCGCATGATTCTAACGCCGTTTCTTACTTCCAAGTACCTCCTGACGCCTATGAACGTGGCCGCAGTCGAGTATCCTATTTTCCGGCCAGGCAAGCCCTACGGAAACTGGATGCGCTCGTTCAACATGGATCTCTTGCGTAAGGGACAGAACGGGCATGCGGATCTTATTTTCGAACCATTATGCCGCACCATTCGAGTCAAGGATTTAGCAGTAGCGGAATTTCTACTGCCTTACCTCGTTCTGCACGTCATCATAGGGCATCGAAGTTCGCGTCAGGAGC
Organism: Colletotrichum incanum; assembly: GCA_001625285.1. Taxonomy (NCBI): domain Eukaryota; kingdom Fungi; phylum Ascomycota; class Sordariomycetes; order Glomerellales; family Glomerellaceae; genus Colletotrichum; species Colletotrichum incanum. The sequence goes on from LFIW01000095.1 coordinate 170,789, forward strand.
GTGACAATGTCATAGGTGAACTCGTTAGTATTCTTCAGCACCAACCCGCAGAAGATGCTCCTTACTCTGAACGAGAGGATATGAAGTTGTTTTGCGAGGTAAGTCACATTTCTTCCTTGAGTAACACTTTGGCTAATCAAATCAGGCCGTCTTCCGAGTCCTCGACTACGCAAGCAGGTGGCTTCAAGAGAAAAATGCCAGACGCAAGACGGATAACGACATACCCGCCATTGCACGTGTCGAGGATCTGCTAAGCACGATTCCGCCGGTGCTTATTTCCCAACGTGCAATGGACTGCAAAGAATACCCCCGTGCGCTCTTCCACCTTGAACAACATGCTCAGCAAATGGAGGTTGAGAAGAGCGACCCAAGGCAGAAAACGCTCCTTCTTGAGCAACTACAGGATATTTATACACAGATCGACGAGCCTGACGGGCTGGAAGGCATTTCAGCCCATCTTCACGTTCTGGACATCAACCAGCAGATCCTTAGTCACAAGAAAGCGGGCAGATACACCGCTGCTCAGACTTGGTACGAGATCAAATTGGCGGAAGAGCCCGACAATATTGATGTGCAAGTCGACCTTCTCAACTGCTTGAAACAATCTGGTCAACACGGTAAGTGGTTATGCAACGTCACATCGGTGGGCAAGCAAGCTGACACAATTAGATGTGCTGCTCAACTATGTCGAAGGAATGCGAACGGATCCTTCGACAGAGAACAAGATTGTTCCCTACGCCGTCGAGGCAGCTTGGGCCACACGGAGATGGGACACGTTGTCCAAGTATACCAATCGATTCCACGGAAGTCCTTTGGAAGACTTCAACGTCAGCATCGCGAAGCTGTTCGATGCATTACAGCAGAGAGGTGCCAACAGCGACACCTTCCCTCAGATGCTGCAGAGCATGAGACAGAAGATTGCTTCTGCTATGACTCATTCAGCGACTTCGTCTTTGCAGGCCTGTCATGACCTGAGACTCAGATGTCATGTGCTCACTGACTTAGAAATCATCGCCGGGACTCAAGCCTCGGAAAATGAAGCACACCAAGAAGTACTTACTATGCTGAATCGCCGCCTCGAGGTTCTCGGAGCGTATGTCAGTGACAAGCAATATCTACTGGGCATCCGCAGAGCAGCTATGGAGCTTTCACGGTATGTTCTGTTCTTACCATGCGTATAATCTGAGCTAAAAAAGCACAGGCCCAAGTTCTCCGATCTGGACATCTCATCCCTGTGGCTGTCGAGCGCTCGATTGGCCAGGAAGGCCAACTCAACCCACCAGTCGTTTAATGCTGTGCTTCATGCCTCTCAACTTGGCGACGGCGCAGCAGTTATCGAGAACGCTCGACTGTTGTGGAAAGATGGCCATACTCGCAAGGCCATTCAAGTCTTGCAGGGCGCCATAGAGTCCAACAACTTCATGACGCAGACCAACAGTTCTTCTTCAATCCGTGGCATGGATGCCCAACAACGACAGCTGACGGCCAGAGCCCAGTTGATGCTCGCCAAATGGCTGGACGCCGCGGGTCAGACGAACCACGCTACTTTGCGTGAAAAGTATCAGCAACCGCCCAAGACAGCATCGAGTTGGGAAAAGGGACACTACTACCTGGGGCGATATTACAAAAAGGTGCTGGAATCCGAAAAGACACTGAAACCAGACGAGCAAAGTGATCCCTGCATCCAGGGCGAGTACACCAGGCTCATTATTGAAAACTACCTCCGGTCACTGAATTACGGCACCAAATATCTCTACCAGACCTTGCCGAGAATACTTACGCTGTGGCTCGAGTTCGGAGCACAGGTCGACAAGGCTCCCGAAGGCAAGGTCTCTTTGTCCCGTGAACTCCATAGGAGGCGAACGGAGCAACTGAACCTCCTCCATCAATTCCTCGACAAGTACATTATCCGGCTTCCGGCTTACATCTTTTACACTGCACTCCCTCAAATTGTGGCGAGAATAGCCCATCAGAACTCGAGCGTCTACGAGAGACTGATGCACATCGTTGTCAAGGTTGTGGAGTCCCATCCTCGACAAGCTCTTTGGAGTCTGTTTGGTATCATGACAACGAGGCAAGCCTCGGAGCGCAAGGTCCGAGGTCAACAGATCTTGCAGACGCTCAAGGGGGTCTCTCGGAAGGTCGATGGCGGCAGCTATGATCTCAAGACGCTTTTGAGGATGGGCGAGAAGCTTGCAGAGCAACTCTTGCTAGCCTGTAACAATGGAGATTTCCAGAGCAACAGGACCACAGTGGCGAGCATCACGCGGGATCTAAACTTCAATCACAAATGCACCCCTTGTCCCCTAGTGGTGCCGATCGAGTCGTGTCTGACGGCTGCCTTACCGACGTTGACGGATAACGTTAAAAAACACAAGGCGTTCGCACGCGATGTCATTACCATCGACTCATTCTTGGACGAAGTGCTGGTTCTTGGGTCTCTAGCCAAGCCGCGACGACTTACTGCTCGCGGAACGGACGGAAGGAACTACATGCTCATGATCAAACCGAAGGACGATCTTCGTACCGACCAGCGTCTGATGGAGTTTAACAGCATGATCAACAGGTCGTTGAAGCGAGACCCTGAGGCCAGCAGGCGTCAGCTGTACATCAAAACGTACGCAGTCGTGCCGTTGAACGAAGAGTGCGGTATTATTGAGTGGGTTGATGGGCTGAAGACGTTGCGAGAGATCCTCCTGGATCAGTACAAGAATCGCTCGGTCCATCCAGACTACAACCAGATCAAGCGGATGATGGCGGAGGCAGTGACGGGACCGAACAACATCAAGATGTTCACCGAGGGTGTCCTGGGGACGTTCCCGCCGGTGCTGCAGTATTGGTTCGTCCAGCGCTTTCCTCATCCTTCGACATGGTTCTCGGCACGGCTCAAGTATACACGGTCTTGCGCCGTCATGTCGATGGTTGGTACTATCCTGGGGCTCGGTGACCGGCACGGCGAGAACGTGCTCCTGGAACGCGATAACGGCGGCATCTTCCATGTCGACTTCAACTGCCTCTTCGACAAGGGCTTGACGTTTGCGCAGCCGGAGAGAGTTCCGTTCCGGCTGACACACAACATGGTGGCGGCGATGGGCATCTACGGATATGAAGGCCCCTTCCGTCACTGCAGCGAGCTCACGCTGAGTATCCTTCGACAGCAGGAAGAAACGTTGATGACGATTCTCGAGGCGTTCATCTACGACCCTACGTTAGACCTGCAGAAGGAGAAGAAGACAAGCCGCAGACAGGACGGGGCGCCGCGGATGCAGCCACAGCTCGTGGTCGACAGCATCAAGAGGAAGGTTAAGGGGTTGATGGGGCATGACACGATCCCGCTGGGTGTGGAGGGGCAGGTGGAGGAATTGATTAAGCAGGCCGTCGATCCGAGGAACCTGGCGGCCATGTACATCGGATGGTGTCCGTTCTTGTGAAATGGAGTTTTGGGGGATCGGAACGGCAGATGGAGGGTATTATGGACCGGCGTCGTGGGATGACGATGGCCATGAATGGAGGACAAGACTTGAGTTGGTGTTGGCGGTGTGGAAAAGGACATTTGATAACTTGAGCATAAATTCTACTGTATTATAATCCGCTGAAGCATTTCTTCATGGATGCAATTCCACGAGATCCCATCGTCCAGGTAACTAAGTAGCAAAGACGTCTGATGTGAAGGTGGTTGTTTCAGATATTGGACAACCCACGGCATTCCATCTTGTTATCGGCCACCACGTGTTCGGCTCAACTCTCATGCAAGCCCTCTGTTGTGCCTGGCCGGTGCCTGGTGACGGCCAGGCTACCGCGCAGGGGGCTAGGACCGCTGGAGCTCCAGGGAGCTTGGGGCACCGCAACTGGGCCGTGCAGGCAGGAACATGGCAGTGGACGGTGCGCAGTAGCTCTTTCTTACCTTAAACCAACGACCCCTCCTCCACCCCTCGACCAGCAATCAGCGACCGTCCGGATACCAAATTCCTTCATTTCCTTGCTCACACCCTCTCCCTCCTTCCTCCTGTTTTCTTTTTTTCTCCCAACTTCAACGCCTCTCACTTTGTTCAAAAGCATTCTACGACGCTCAATCAGCTGTTCAAATACTGTTTTCAAAATGCCTGATTATCGCATTGGTAAGTTTTTATTCATCTATGCAAACTTCTATTCCCTTTTGTGGCGAGTTTGGAGCTGCGGTCGCGTCGTGCGAACACTCGGCGACGCGTCAAAGCTACTGCACCTTACGTCATGAGAGGAGCTCCCCCATCTCAAGCGTCGTAATTCCCAAACTCACACTCTCGCCCCGTGAGAATATGCTAACTAGTCCACTTCGAAACAGAGGTCTCGCCGAATAACCGCGCCGGTTGCACCGATGGCGTGTGCAAGAAGGCTGCCGCCAAGTGCCTGAAGGGCTCCCTCCGCTTCGGAACTTGGACCAAGATTATGGACCATGAGTCCTTCAAGTGGAAGCACTGGTATGTAACCCTTTTCTCACTTCATCACGCCTGACTTGCCCCTTATCACACGTGCGCTTGTGCCACCGCTCTAAGCTACACACGTTGACTTTCATGATATAGGGGTTGTGTCTCTGGTGAGCAGATGGCGCACGTTAAGGAACTGTGTGAGAAGAAAGACGGCACCTTCGACTTTGATGCTTTTGACGGTTACGACGAGATGGGGTAAGACTGGTCCTCTCCATCCGGGATTCACGGAAGCATATACAACTGACGCTCATTTCAGTGACCACCCGGACCTCCAGGCGAAAATCCGTAAGGCCATAGAGCAAGGCCATATTGATCCTGAGGACTTCAACGGCGACCCCTGGATGAACAAGCCGGGCCAGCGCGGTATCCGTGGCAAGAAACCCAAGGACTGGGATGATGGCGAGAGCGGCGAGGAGGCCGAGGTAGGTTCTCATCTACTGGACAACAACGCACATGAAGGCTCACACTTGACCACAGGAAGAGGAGACCCCTGCCAAGGGCAAGAAACGCGCCCGCAAGTCCGCCGCTGCCGATGACGAGGAGGAGGAAGAGAAACCTAAGGCGAAGCGTACCAAAAAGGCCGCTGCCAAGGCCGAGGCGGAGGACGAGGACGAGAAACCCAAGCCCAAGGCTAAGCGTGGCAAGGCTGCTGCTGCTGCTGCGGTGAAGACCGAGTCTGAGGAGGAAGAAGATGAGAAGCCCAAGCCCAAGGCGAAGCGCGGCAAGGCTGCCGCCGCCGCCAAGGTCAAGGACGCGGAGGAGGAAGAGGAGGCTCCCAAGCCCAAGCGTGGTGCTGCGAAGAAGGCTGCCGCTCCCAAGAAGGCCGCTCCCAAGAAGGCCAAGGTTGAGGAGAGCGAGGAAGAGCCCGAGGCCGAGGTCGCCCCCGAATCCGAGGCTGAAGAGGAAGAGGAGCCTGCGCCGAAGAAGGGCAAGGCGGCGCCCAAGGGTCGCAAGAAAGCTGCTCCTGCTGCCGAGGAGAAGCCCAAGTCCACTCGTGCCAGCCGTTCCCGCAAGTAAGTCTACCCTACGGAGTCGGATTGGCGGTGAGATGAAGCTGACTTTTCCAGATAAATGTTCCCGCACCAGGGAGCATGGTCAACTGTCGGTTTGTGCTGAAGCATCGCCCTTTAGCAGCTGACTGCGAAGGTATATCGAACTGCTACTTTTTAAAAATCGTCTGCTGGCGGATGTCTATATATCACTTCGTCGTTTCAACGTTGTTCTTTCGAGTTCATACCCACTGATGCGACTCACAACATCCCGGCTGCAATCGCAGAAGGGATCTGTACACTACTTGTTTGCTTATGTTACTACTTGTTTGCTCGAGTGGAGAGGGAAGTCTACAAACCCCAACAGAGCTCGTTTGTTTCTGACCAGATGGTTGGGCGCGAGGTTAGGACAGTTAATCGGCGGTATTCGTAGTTAAAAGAAGATGCTACTGCCTCGATGTCCGTTTCAGAGTGTCGTTGGGGATGGTGACTGATTCATATTCTTAAGCATCTCCCTAAGTTACATCACCCTCCCCATTTGCTGTGTTCTGGGAGGGCTCTGAATTGACACATCACATTTTCCAACTTGTTTTTCAAACCGGAGCATTGGCTATATCCCGAGAGGGTTGGTGAACCGCAAGGCCCTTGTCCAATGTTTTCCAATTAAATGACCTTGCTTCCAGTAGTGGCATGGCGGACCAACCAGGTGACACACCTTTTTGCAATGGATTGGTCAACGCCACATCAGCAGGCCGGTACTCGTTTTCTCACACCCATCTTTTTGCAGCTACTTGTCCAACATTTCGGGTTCATAGTCTCCTCGAGCGGTTAAGTCACACAATACAGAAAGTAGGCGAGGCGTCTCGCAGCGTTTAGGATGGCTTTCCCAGGGCCAAGACGCGCGCCTATCCGCAGCTCCCGAGCACACTCCAGTCCCAGCATTTCGGACGGAAAGGTTCTTTTCCGCATAGACCAGACTCGCGGGCGAGATAGGCCTTGGAGCTCTAACCCAAGTCAACCCCAAATTGTTGCAAAGCTGCAAGGGTTATGACCTCTTTGCCTAATCGAAATGCAACTAGCGTGCCCGAGCTGTTCGTGGCGAGTCTTTGCCCTGATAGAAGGTGCTTGTTAGACAAAAGGAGGCTACATTGAGTGAGAGCCTCTTTACACTTCTACAGACATTATGGAAAGGCCTATCGTGTAAGCCATCTTGAAAAGAGTCGGCGTCACCCCTTTTGGGCATATGCGTAGGGGATTGAGCTCCCAGTTGGCCTTCCTCTCCCATTGAATCGGCCAAATGAACAGGTAACGTCACACAATTTCACTTGCAGCCTGATCAAAAAGCGCAGTCTTGTTTTTGTTATGGCTTCGCTTCTAAAGATCGGGATCGTGTTCTCTCCGGGTCTGCACAGCTTTTCGAGAATCAGAAACAGGCAAGATGTGGCCGTCCAGCTTCTGGACCACTTTGGGCCCGAAGTGGACGGTGTTGCTGAAGACTTGGCCGAGCCGAGTGCATACCACCTGGCACTGGCGCCTCGAAACATCGATATGGTCCATACGTACGAGATCAAAACGGAGGTGGTCTACCTCCGGTCTGAAGGTTGTGGACAGTTCACCCGATTCGTAGAGCACGAAGTCACTTAACGCAAAGCAACAATGAATGCATCCTACCGGGTTCTCGAGGAAAGCATCACCTCCAATCTGGCATATACGGGTTGTCCGCAGCAGAGTGGCCAGCGTTTGTATCATGGCGGGCTGCTTCTACCATCCGCCACCGACCTATCAGTCAATGAGTTTCAAAAGGTCGCCGCTGTTGTGTGTGAGCTGCTTGCTTGGGTGTTGAAAGTCAAGGTCTCCGATGATGGAATCGACCGCAATGTTGCCGCAGTACCAGATCAACCCAAGACGCCCATCAAGAGGAACATCTGGAAACTTCTCGACAACTCTGTGCCTGATGCTCAGGGGTGGTTCGGCGGTGTTACGGCACCTTGTACTCATCCGTCTCGCTAGAAGACTATATAATGGACGACCAGGATGCCTTGTTACACAATACCGACATGATGCCCGACTTGGTCGAATGACTAACGCTGAACTTGGGCTCATTGCTTGGCTACTACCGGGCTTGCAAAGATGGAAAACCTCCGACGGCTGGCTCGAAAATGAGCAACGGCAACAAGGCTGTAGTTGACAAGTGGACATGCCTGTGCATGATTGCGTATACCGGGTTTCTCTTATCCGATGAGCGGTATGTGAGCGGTATGGCCAGATGAGTAGTGTGAAGCTCCGCCGGGCGTGGTTCCAGAGCAGTCTTCACCACGAGAGAATTTTCACCCTAGAGGCCATGGAAGAAGAAGAATTTAAGACCCTTGGAAATAGGCGCAATAGGCGGGGTGGCTATAAGACGAAGCTCGCGGCCAAAGGACATACGGGGTACCGCCAGCTTGCCGCCGCCGCAAATCTGGGGGAGGTCTAAAGCTTCAATAACAGGTACAGAGATCTTTTGTCCTCTGATCCTCGTCCCTATAGAAGAAGAGAAATCACGTATTCACCAAGCATTACGCCAAGACGGCGCGCGAACGAGGATGCGAGCTGATGAACACTTTCGCGCGTGTCCCTGAGCTCACACATTCAACATAACGACCTTTTATAAGATCCTGGTGCCCCTCGGAACAGGGCTACTGAACCCGTCAATGGCCTCGTCTCTTGTGTGCATCAAACCAACGGTATTGTGATTGCGTGCGCCGTGTCGATCCACACACTATAGGCCCATCAGTAGAATCTTTATTTGTAGAGAAGTGGACAGGCTAGATCATGGGAAAGCGGCACTTCGAGGCAAGATGCACGCATACATACACACAACTCTTTGCAAGACTTCATTACATTACGGACAGAGCACCGCTTTGGTGGCCGACGAGCTCTGAAGTCCTTGTTAGGCTAGCTTTCGAAGCTGAAGTTCAACCACGGGGGCTAAGGAGGGGCTCGAATCTTGCCAGGAAAGCTCAAGTCGCTAACCATGTGTTTTCCCAAAGCTGTCGTTGAGGGATGGGCCCTCCATCCCCGTCAACACACTTCGGCGGTATGTAGGACACACATGTCCAAGATGTTTGTGAGATGAGACCAAAGGTTCTCGCACGTCCGTCAAGTACACATTTGCGGTATCGAGTCATAAATCGTTATTTCTCCTAATACAATCTAAACTCCGCCCTATTTGTCCGCCGCTATGTTGTATTCATAAATCGTTACACATTGTGCCAGACAGAAGCCCCCCACAGACTGGGTTATAGATAGAAAAGGAGACACGCAAGTTTGGCCGTCCCAATAGACCCGGCCCTCTAATGGCAGTACATCCCATCCAAAACAAAATGTTCTGTAGTTCGAATCCACTGTAAGGCGTCTGTCTCGGCCCACGCTCACAACGCCGAACGGCGGCTGGGTGTGTCCGGTCCATGTGTCCTTAGACCACTGTGTATACAATTCTTACCAACGGCGGGGCCGCTGGCTGTCATACACGACCTCGCGCTCGTAAACTCGTTCATCATCATACTTGCTGGGCCCGCGGCGGTGGTGGTGGTGGTGAGACCGGCGGTCCCAGTCATCGTGCACCCACTCCCTCTCGTACTCGCGGACGCGGTCCTTACGGAAGCGGCGGATGTCATCCGATACCTGAACGAGCTCGAGTACATCGTCCTGGACTGCATTAGCACGGCTGGGTATGTAATGGTAGGTTGGTCTGGACTAACATATTTCAGGTATTGCATGATGTAGAAAAAGTACTCAGTCTCCTCAAAGTCGTAACCGAGCTCAACGATGGCGTCGCGAATAACGAGGTCCTTGGTGATTTCTGTCCACATTTCGTTGCGCTTTGTGGGTTGGCGGCGCCCTGGAGCGCGGTCCTTGGTCTTTTCAATCTCGATTTCCGTCTCGCGGTCGTAAACCTGGAGGCTAAGACGGTCTCGCGACTCCCGCGGCGAGGGCTCCGGGAGCGGGGCCGGAGTCGAAATTGGAGCGCCGTCCCGCTCGGGGATAAACTTGGCTCGTCTCACACCGTTGTAACGCTGCCAGGTGACTTCGGCAGAGCCGCCGCCTACCCCGTCCATGCGGACACGCTCAGTTCCGGGCGGCACGTCGACGATGGCCCAGTCCTTGGTAGCGCCGTTCCAGGCTTCGCCCATCTTGCCGCGCGAGTCAATCTTGGAAGTGATGTATTCGGCTTCCTCATCAACAGGCGTGCGTGCAGCCGCGGAATGCGCTCTACGGCGCGATCCGCTGTGGTAGTGACGGTCGTCAATGCGGAGGCGGTCGGTGCTCACCACGAGATCTCTGTGGTCCTGGAAAGCAGGAGACCTGCGCTCCCTGCTGGGAGACCGATGGCGGCTTTGTGATCGGTGAATGTCGATGTCGGTTCTGTTGCGGGACGTGGTAATGTCAATATCCAGCTCCCGTTCTTCGGTACGGGTCTTGGGCCGGGGAGCGGGACGAGGCGGAGGCGGCGGGCTGGGCACTCGGGTAACACCTGAATACATTAGACCTTGTCGGGGCCTTGGTTCCTGCTGGTACTGCTTGTACTCACCATGGTCGATGTCTCTGTAGTGGGTGATGACTTCTCGTTCAATCGTGGGGCCTCGAATGACCTGAGGTTGGGGAGGTGGCGGCGGGGGCGAGGGCGAAGGAGATGGTACTCGCTCTCTTTCTCTCTCACGCTCGACAATGCGCACACCTACGCGGCTGCGTTCTCTGGCGGGGGGCGGTGGAGAGGGCGATCTTTGACGTTCAACGTACCGAGCCCGGATCTCCGGAGGAGGGCCACGGGATGGGCTACGAATCTCACGTTCGCGCTCGGAAATGCGCACCCTTGAGCGCTCGAGCTCTTGCTGATGCTGGTGCTCGTGGACGTGCGGAGGTGTCAAGCTGCGAGCTCTGCGGACGATCCGCTCGCGGTACACAGGGCTCGGAGAGCGTTGACGGGGCCTTGACAACTCTCTTGACTCAACTTCTCGGCGGCTCAAAACAAGAGCGCCTGCCTCGGGAGGGCGCTCATCGCGCAAGAAACGGAGGCGGTCGCCTTCACGCTCGCGCTCGCGCTCTTTCACGCGCACGTCGACGTCATTGAATGCAACGCGGCTTTCTGCCCGCTGTCGACGGGGCCCCTCATCATAAAAACGCTCCTCGAAGTCGTTGGACCGGTAAGCCATATTGTCCTAGGCAGACGCAAACGGCTTTCGGCTCGGGAGATGTGCGGCGTAGAGGCGTCCGGGTGTGTTTGTTTGAGAGTTTATCTGAACAGGTGGGATGAATGGCGGGGTAGTAAGCGGTGCCGATTGTGTAGCGCAGGCAATAGCGTGAGCGTTGGCGACACTAAATAACCAAGACACGGGTATCGTGCGCAAACGGAAGAAGCGACCCTGGGGGGAAAATGGATGAGCCAAACGTCTCTCGTAACGCTACGGAACGAGCGACAAAGACGTCGGGTAGTGGAGGATCTACTTTAATCTGAGGCCGAGCCTAGAGCTGAGCCGGCTTGGGGAGGGAGTGAGAAGAGGGGGTGGAAGAGAAGGATGGAGTAAGTGAGTGAGTGAGAGAAGAAGGGAAAAAGAGTCAGAGTGGGAGCAACGTCGTCATACCACAGCAGAACAAACAGGCTATGTATCTATGGACGTATGAGCGTATGTAGGTAGGTGGTACCGTGGGTATGTAATAATGGCGGCTGACAGGTGATATAGGGCGGCACACCAACAAGCAGGCTGCGTGCTCCTCTTCCGCGTTCGTGGAGGATTTTGTGGTCTCGGCTGGGTAGATGGGACTGATGGACGGATGGAGGGGAAAGGAGGGACGGGAGAGCCAGCAGGTGAGGTGAAGAAATGGGAGGGGTTGGCCGGCTCAAGAGCAACGGTGTGTGAACCTGTTCTCAGCGTGGCCAGTGTCCCGTCGTGTTCTGTCGAGTTCGAGTCCCTCCCAGCTGTGGGCATGCGCCGCGCGGTGAACCGCTGTCACTGAGCAGGGGTATTCCCGACGTTTTGTCTACCCTGTATGTTGCTGCGGGAAGCGGGACGGTAGGGATGCCGTCGCAAACGTGATGGGGGGTGTCCAGGTCCTGGGTAGAGAGTGTGTAAGGCAATCAATCAATTTGGGCCGACGTTCGATTCAGAGTTTCCCCAAGAAAGGCGGATTGTTCAGATGCATGCCAAAGGCCTGTCTGCCCGGCCTGGTTGCGGCGGTAAAGATGCTCTATCGCGAGGAGTGGCGACCCTTGGATGCCCAGTCAAATAAGGCAGAGACGGGAGCAGATGGGGAAACGGGAGAAGGCTCCAGACACCAGAAACCTGGGAATCAATGATGCAGCGTAGCTTTGTGCTGGGCCAACGACACCACAATAACGGAAAGCTGTCGGTAGGGTGCAGTTGGGGGGCAGCAAAAAGCAAGCAGAAGCCGAAGGGAGAGCAATGGATGACGGGCAGACAGACCGAGGCCGAAGCAACGGTAGGCAAAGGAAAGACGCAGAGATGCATAGAAGTGCGATCCAAGCGTTCCATGTCCCGTATTCTTCCTCATTCATTCATCATCCACTTGGATGCATCTTGGGGGCATCCACTTGGGCTCTGGTGGTGGTGGTGGTGGTGGTGCAGGCGCTGAGGCTGCTTGTCTGTGATTGGGTTTGGGCAGCTGCCTGGGCGACACGAGAGGCAGAGACAGGCAATGGGCGCCTGAATTCTCACCGATTTCTGGTGCCCAATGGTTGTTGCTTGACTTGTGACTTGCAGGATGAGGTGCATGGGGGGAAGAAGCAGGACGAATCCAGTCATCTTTTCAGCTCAAGTGTCCGCCATGGCAGAGGCCCGAATCAAGCATGGCTTCTATTCGGACGGAGATGCTGATTTGACGGTGGCAGTTTTGTGGCAGTTTTGAACTGTAACAAACTGTATAATCCTTTGATGACACACCCATCTGCACATGAATTGCTCTGTACCAGAAAAGAGGAAGAAGAAAAAAGAAAGGGAAAATGACAAGGCGCAAGGAAAGAGACACGCCTTCGCTGACAACCAAACCTCATACCACAAGTGCGAGGCAGCGTCTTGCTTGCGCTTCGGTTCCATGCATTTTCCGTTCTCTTTACCACAGACGAACAGGCTGGCCCTGCTGCTTCGGCCAGCGTTCCATCCTGCCCTGCAATGACACCCCAAGTTCATGACAATGGAGCCTCGTGTCCCTGAAAGCCGGTGCCAATGCACGCATGAAGTTGGACCGGCTTCCCCAAAGACCTGATTTTAGATCTTACTGTTTCTCTGTTATTGCTGGGAATTCCAGTGAAACCAGGGGGCCAAGGAACAACGTCCTAATTGTGGAAAGAGCGGGAAGGAGCTAAGACGACGGAAAAGTGGAGACACAGCTCGCACCTGTCCAACTTTTCCACCACCTCACGTCTTTCTTTCCCATGTCGTCGAGTCTGCCACCACCGCAAGGAAGAGGAGAGAAGCAGCAGTGTCACAAGCAAGACACACCACTTGGAAGGAGCCTTTTCCATGTTGACACTTGACAGCGGCTGTCCTTCTCCCTTCACCTCTCGCTTCAGTTTCCCCTCCTCCCCCTCCTCTCCTCTCCCCCCCTCGGTGCCCAGCCCCGGTCACATTCACAATGGAAGTCTCCAGTTCATCGCCAAAAACGACACTGACGCAATCCTGCATCCACCCCAGCCAGTTATGTCCCGCCTGCCGTCTTGCAAATCCACACACTCTCACCTTCTTTCGGCTCTGCTCCAACCGCCCCCCCACTCCACCCGCTCTCGCGCTTCCTTTCTCACGCCAAGGCAGCCTTTGGACGGCAATAGAGACACAGCTGGAACCGCGTTGACAGCTTGCGAGCACTTTGCTGCAATCCACCGTACCTAACCGCCGCTTAGCCAACACTGCCCACTCCCCAACCCAAATGCTCAAATCCTGGCAACTGCCAGCCATGGCCCCTGGGCTAGAATGTCGCCCTGTTCCTCGCTGGTTTTCCTTGTTCAAACCGAAACTTTTCATCATCGTGTCGCATTTGCTCGCTGCTTAACCGTCTTTGAGGCGGTACCAACTTCTGAGGCTCGGCCGCCTCGTGAACACCGTGCGCCGTCAATCCAAAGACATATTTTAACGAAAAAAGATCTTAGTCGTCAAGTCTTTGCTGCCAAATCTCCGCAGTTGGGCTTCGGTTCTCGCCGACAGGACCGGGATATCGCTGCTCCCGCCTCAGCCTAATCGCCAGGACCGACCCATCCATCAACCGAGAGAGCCTGACCCGATGACGAGCTCGCCCGTCCGCTCATCAGTTGCCCACTTCAAGAAAGTGAGGAATCTCCAATGTACTAGTAGCTTTCGATCACTCGACTATTCATCCTCAGCACCTTGATTTGTTGGATGGATGATGAGGAAGGCTCCCTGATTGGACGGCCCCGATACCCTGGAGGACCCTGAAGAGAGACATGCCATCATCCGGCCCGTCCACGAGCTGCCCCGGCATCCAGCGGCCTCCCATACCATCATGAGACAGAACCTGGCCGACCTCCCTGTAAAAAAGTCATATATTCCTCTTCGGGGCGGCTTCGGCAATGCAGGGAGCCGTTCGTCGGCGACCACAAAGCACATCTTGACATGCTCCCGATAATGCCTCCCGTATGTTATTAACCCAGCTTATTCTCGCCTTGCCAGCCGCAGACAGCGCTACGGTTCTCCCCTGTACACCGTACACATTGTCCACGTGCGACCGGTGTTGAGCAGTCAGGAATGCCATGCGAAAACCCCAATGACACAACCAAGGCTCCCTCAATCAAGACTATGCTCGATGAACTTCCATCATCAATCACACACCGGGCCGTCATACTTGTGCGCCAGAGCAGCAGGGAAGCCGAGTCCTTGGAGCTTCCTAAGCTTAGGAGCCAAAGCGGCCGAACCCGCCTGTAAACCAGCCTGCTGGTAGCGAAAGACATACATCACTCAAATGACACAGCCTTCGTATGCTCTGATGCGACCCGGTCACTTCCTGTAATGGCTGTGGAAGGCGATTCATTATCATATTCAGTCATCATGGTCATTAGTCACTACCCGGTCTGGTTCACGACCTCATTTCTTCTCGCCTTGCAACGCTTGTGCTTGCGCCTCCCTCCAGCCTCCAATACTTCTTCTGGCCCCGTTCTGCCCTGTTGCGTCCATTTCTCTCCAATGCCCTTCGCCCACAAGCTCGTATCTTTCGCTTGTACCCATCAGTTCTTGTGGCGCTGTCGTACCCACGGCGTCCGCTTCAACCAACTCCGACCCGTGCTTTTCCGTTGGCGAATCTGAACCCCACGTCAGGCTCCCGAACTCCGTATACGGCCCCACTCCGCCGTTGCCGAACGGGGTCATCTGAGCCATGGCTTCCGCTTCCTTGAGGCGGGCTGCCTCGGCTGCCGCCGCTTGTTGTCGTCTTCGCCGCTTGAAGAGGAGAAGGCCAACGCCGGCAAGGGCGACAACTCCAAAGGAAACCCCAATGCCAATTCCTGCCTTGGCTCCGTTTGACAGCACCACCGGTTTCCCTGTCCCGGTTGGTGAAGCTGTTGGCGTTGCATTTTCATTCGGTTCTGTCTCGAGCGACTTGGTCGCGTTCAAGCTGGGAACCGTTGTGGCTTCCGTCCATAAGCCATCGCTGCCGTGGTACAGCTGTACCAAACTGCCGTTTGAGCGGTACCACACCCACGCTTCGCTCGTGTCGAAGTTGCTCGTCGTCGCAAAGGGCCCAACGGTGGCATCCGCTACGGGCCATAGGCGTGAATTCTGGTCCGGCATCAACTTCCATTGCCAGTCGATGTTCGATACTTGGTGTAGCTTGGCATCTGTTCCCAAATAGAAGATGCTGCGCACATATGCTCGATCGACTATTGCGCCTAGTCCAGTCACATTGCTTGCAAAGGCCGGCAAAGTGAAATTCGGTTCGAGAGAAGAGTCGAGGAGGATATCAGACGCGTTCGTGCTCCAATTCATCGCGTTACCGACGAGGGGACGGGGTAATGTGGCTTCGCGACAGTCAGAATTTACTCAGTTTGGGACAGTTGTAGGGCGAACGAACCAAGACGCCATGTCTCGTCTTTGAAGTATCTCGAGATTTCAAAGTTTTCCGAGTCTTTGGGAAAGACGACAGACATGTTTAACTGGCCAGAATGCACCGATGTCAGGGCCATTCCTCCCACTGGATCTTGCGAGATAGGCCCCTGAAGCTGCCAATCGGTCTTGGTCGTGTATGACATGACATTGACCTTCTTGTCCTCGTCGTGGAAGAATACGCGGTACCCATACTCGGCGCCCAGAAGCTCGACCGACAAGCCCGTCTCATTGTGTATGGATTCGACGCCGGCCGTCACCGAGATGATGTACTCGCCTTTAGTGTCGTAATGGCCCGAACCAAAATCGCAAACGAAGTAGCCGTTCACTATGGCGCCATCGTCGGTTTGGTAGAAGACGGAAGCCTACGAAAGGATGTCAGTCACGACACGACACAGTGCTCGACACAACCAGACCTACCACGGTCGTCTTCTTTTGCACATCGTACCACCCAGCGGCGGCAAGCGATGTGCCGCTTCGAGGTTTCCTTTGAAGGTGGAAGGTGTTGAGCCCGTCGTTGGGGAAGATGGGCGTGGAGTTACTGTTGCAAGCACTGTACAGCAGGTTACCCGTTCCTGGGTCTTGCATCGCCAGATGGGGGCTCAGCTCCGTCCACCAAGCCGTGAGGCAAGACGCTGGAGAGGACACGAGGAGGACCGCCGCCAGGAAAACCCTGAAAAATCTCATCATCAGAGACGACATCGCATAAGATTCGGCGGTAAACGACAGGAAAGACCAGCAACGCTTCACGAATGCTCGGCCTGGTTTCGAAGTCGAGTGCGACTTGACCTCGCAAGAGGGACTCAGTGGTGTATGTGGGCCAGGACCTGATAGTCGTGGGAAGTGTCGACTCAAACAGAGAAGCAAGACATGGAAGGACAAATGACCCCGGGCTCGGGGACCGCTGGATTTATCACCGCTTGGTCCACGTAGTCTCCGGCGGGGTGGTATCCAACCACACCTCCCTGCATCTGCCAGACACCGATGGTTATCGGTTTCTCTTTGCGACAAGGACAACCACCACTCGACTTGCAGCAGAACTACTGCCGGCTAACCCCGGGGAGACCAAAAACTGATTCGACTGCATCTTCACGGGTCCCTCCGAGCTCCCGTTGGTTCAGAGACCCGTTCAGCCCGTTCGTGGCCTCCATCCATGTTGCTGACACAACAACAGCCCCAGAAGTCGCGTGTAATTACTTCGGGGGGGTCGTCGCAGCTGGGACCGTCATTGGGCAAGCAAACAAGCTTATGAGGAAGGTATTGACAAATAAGCCCATGCCGCGATCAAGGGCCTTGAAGAAAGGTACCGGCCAAGCCCAATATGCGATAGTGCCTGCATGGATATGCCTCCAACACCTCGGTTGTGGCGTTCTTGGTAGGGCTTGAAAATGGTTATCCAGATGAGCCAACATATTGGCGATGCTCGTATGTTGAATGGAAGCGGCTGTTGGGCGTCCTGAAATTTGGGGGCCTCAGCGATGCGGCTGAACTAGCATAGGGGCAATGATGACTTATCTCATCAGCTCAATGTTCAGAACGGCCATCACGAAAATCGATTCGCCCGCTTGCAAGCGCGCCATGCAGCCCTGGGCTCTTCTGCTCAAAAACAGCTTCTGCTGCTACTCTGCCCCGAGTTCAATGATTGTCGAAGATAACCAACCTCCTCACGATCCACGAACATGGACTCACGGATCAGGGGACAGGGGCTAGAAAGGCCTTTTTTCGATATTTCTCGCTTCCCTTTTCCTCGTTGGAACAGCTCAAAGGCTGCGCTGCAACCTTAGCCCGCAGTACCCATACCTCCTAGTTAGGGGAGGGGGGGAGGGCAGGCCACTTAAAAGCGGGACATTGGACGCATCTCGCAGTATGTTGCTTACTGAGCGCCCCTGTCCCACCCCTCGACAAGGGCTCACTGGGGCTCGTCTCTGAACAAACTCGCACTCAAGCCGACCTACGATGTCGGGTCAGTCAGCTGGCCCTTTGGTAAGTTGGGGGCCAGGTCGAAGGTCTTCCTTAAAGATAAACGATCTCCAGCCTCGAGACGAACCGAGTCCAGGAACAAGATCCTCGAGACGCTTTGGTTACCCATACGAGAAGCAGACGACGTTCTCAGCCGTACCGTTGAGTAATCAGCGGCCCCCAACCCCGATCCTTCAGCCGCGTCGTGTCTGCGTCCCCGGTGGCTCAGCAGAGACGCCGTTTGCGTTCGATTTCTTCGGCCCCTCCTTGAACTTTTCAAGGACCCGGTGACCGAAGCCTCGACGGGGCTCTTGTTGTACTCCTCGGTCGGGGACCCATCAGCCGCAGGTCGCCAAGGGAGGGGGGGGCCTGGCCGTCGAGTCGCATCGACACACCTCACGCACTCTTTTTTCTTACATCAGCACAGCGCAGCATTCGGAGCCGAGCCGTCGAGGCAAACAGGTGGTCGTCTGGTCTTCGGCACTTGTATTTTTTCCGCCTTGCTCTTTCTTTCGGTGGTCTGGCTGCCGGAGAGCCCAGCTCTCAATGGTCTGGCAGCGAGCGTCTCTCTGCGAGTCGCCGCAGCCCAATGCAAGTGGCCACCTAAAGGTACCCTGAAGCCATTCGAACGTCGTAGGTAGATAGGCTATGGCGACGGATAATCCCGCGGCAACATCCAGAGCCAACCCTCCCAGAACATCTAGACTTGGAGAGGGAGCCAAATTCCACCAATCCTCCGAGTTGGGAGGGCCATGGGGTGGGGGGGCCGTTTGTAAAATTCTCAGGAACTGGGGTCTGATGTTTGTCGATACGCATGGGAGGGGCGGGGGACGAACCCCCCTCCTCCAACGCCCGTCCGACCAGTCGACCTGTTGAATTTAACATTGAGCGTGCCTGTGTGTGTGTGTGTGTGCGAATTACCGCAGTCACTTACCTGCCCCCTCCCACTTGGGCGCGATGGCAGCAAACGGCTACTGCGCTGGGAACCCATTATAGCCTGGATCGTAGCTCAAGGGGCGGACATGTCCCGGAAATGGTTAACCTCAAGTCAAGTGCCAAGGCCATGACAGGGTCCTGTCAAGATTGTCAAGGTTACGAGGCTAGACCAGGACAGCCCTGACCAGACCCTCGGCGAGACGCGCGCCATGCCATGCCTGGGACGGGCATCAAGGTAGAGAAATGGAGAATGCGAAAAGTCGATTGTCAGGACTCAAACGGCCAGTCGTTGATCGTGCTCGTCGTCTAATAGAAATGTATTTCGTTGATCAAGTTCCCTAGGTAATCAAAGCCAAACCCCGACGCGCCCATCCCCTGCTGAATCATGTAGCACCCGTTCCTCCCCCCATGTTTTTTTTATATCCCTCTTGTATTAGAACTCGCTTGCTCGTCCTTTCTGTGTGTTTATATCAGTCGTCGAGGCCTCTCTTGACGTCCTTCGCCTTCAGGCCGGTGAGGCTCTGCTCCGGCTTGTTGTGGGCGGGTCTGCCCGAGAGCATGTTGACTACGTCGCCCATGTGCGCCCAGTGGACGTTCTTGGGCCGGCGGTTCTTCCAGTCCGTCTCGTGGTCCTCGAGGTCCAGAATGGGGGTGAAAGTGACCTGGGCACCCTTGATACCAATGACGGAGGCGCTCATGGGGTCCCTCTTGCACCTGTTATGCGACTTGGGCCGGAACTCCTCGAGGTGCTGCATGCACTTGATGGCCAGCCTGACGGCGCGACATCTGTCCATGGGCGAGGGAACACCACCCTGCTGGACGTGGCCGGGGATGCTGTCGCGGGACTCGAATCGGCCGCGTGCCTCCTTGCGGATGATGTCTGCGATGAGCTTGGCGTTGAAGACGTCGTCGGCCTTCTCGTTGATGAGAATCAAGCGACCAGACGACGACTGTCCCTTGTCCTTGGCGAAGACCTCGCGAAGGTGGCGAACGTCGGCAGCCAGCATCTCTAGGTCCATACCCTCCTCTGGCGTGTAGACAGCGCTCGCGCCAACACTGAGGCCAGCCAGAGTCGCGACGTAACCAGACTTTCCACCCTGGGTCTCAACGACGAACACACGACGGCGAGTGGCCGAAGCCGACTGCTTGATCTTGTCGCAGTATTGGACAAGCTCGTTCAAGCAGGTGTCGGAGCCGAGCGAGTACTCTGATCCGGGAACGTTGTTGGAAATTGTAGCCGGCAAGAGGACCATGGGGATGCACAGCGAGGGGTACAGCTCTCTCGCCTTCCGCAACTGAGAAACCGCGTGGTATGCCTCGAAACCACCAATCAGGAACAGACCGTCGAACTCGTACTTCTCGATGAGGTTGGCAATGAGCTCCATGCCGGACTCGGAGGGGAGCTCTCGGTTGGTACCAATCTCGGATCCTCCCTTGCTGGCCCAGCTGTCAACTTCCAGCCAATCGAAAGGTCGCACCGCACCGACTGGCTTATCGCCGTGGTGTCTCGCGAACCCGGCAAAACCGTTGTGAATGGCGACGGGCTCGTGGCCGCGCGAAAGACAGTAAGCGACACCTGCTCGCACAGCGGCGTTCATGCCACCAGCGGGAGCGCCGACGTTGATGAAACCAATCTTCATCCTCTGTCAAGGTGTTAGTCTGCGATGTTTCTTATAATTGTGAATAGGATTACGGACCTCCTTTTCAGGCAGATGATGGTCGTCCACTCTGATGTTCGTAGTCATCATGTATGAGCTGAACATCTCGGCGAATTCGGTGTCACGGAGAGACATTGCCTTCTCAAAGTTCTTCTCGTCGACGGCCTTTGCGACCTCCTTGGTGTCCTTGACGGCTTGCATAAGCGGCCTGCGGCAGATCTGGTTCTCGGTGATGGCGATGAAGCAGGTCTCGGTCTCAGGGGTAGCTTCGAGGACAGCCTTGACAGCCTCAACACCTTGGAGCGTGGCCAGCATTCTGTCGTAGGCCACAGCGGTACCACCTCGCTGAACGTGACCGAGGGTAGTAATACGGGTATCCAGAGCGAGTCCGTTCTTATCCGCGAGCAGGTCCTTGACCATGTCGGAGCTAATCTTCTTGCCGTTGCTGTCGTGGGCACCTTCAGCGATAATGACGATGGTTTTGCGCTTTCCAAAGCTTCGATGCTAGGGCTTGTTAGCTTCTTTTAAAAAAGAATACCAGGGCCTCTGGTTTCGTCTCCTTACTCTCTTCACGATATCACACATTTCTTGCTCCCAGTTCTCCTCCCTAGGCTTCTCAGGGATGAAGATGAAGTCGGCGCCCGTCGCAACACCGGCCATGAGGGCTAGCCAGCCGCAATGGCGTCCCATGACCTCAATAACGAAAGCTCTTGAGTGGGAAGAGGCGGTGGCCTCGATATAGTCAACCATCTCGCAGATACGCTCGAGAGCGGAGTAGCAGCCAATGGTGGCATCGGTGCCGGACATGTCATTGTCAATGGACCCAACCAAGCCGACAATGTTGAGGTGCCTGTAGGGGTCGACCTGCTGCTTCTGGAGCTGGCCGGAGGAGACTAGCTCCTCGATTAGGGAGGGCCATTCGGCACGGAACTTGTCGGCACCAGTCAGGGAACCATCACCACCGCAGATGATGAGGGCGTCGATGCCGTGGAGGATCATGTTCTTGGCAGCGGTCAATCGGCCGGGACGTTCGTAGAAGGCCATGCAGCGGCGGGTTCCGATCAGAGTACCGCCCTGCCCGAGATAGTTGCGCACATCCCCCCATGATGCCTTGCGGATCTGGTCGCCGCCCACTACCAAACCCTCGTATCCGTCGTAGATGCAGTAGGGTTCGCATCCCATGTGGATGGCGGTCCGGACTACAGCGCGCACCACGCCGTTCATGCCCGGGGAGTCACCTCCTGAGGTCATGATGGCGATCTTCTTCTTAGCAGCCGTGGGAGCCATGGTGGCGGCGTATAATGGTTGTGGTTGTGGTTGTGGTGATGTTCGTGGGTTGTCGGGGTCTCGGAGTCAGTGGGGGAAGGGAGACGGGAGGCCCTTCACAGGTGGAGGGTCAGTCGGCGCGGCGGCGTTAGGAGGAGGGGGGTTTTCTACGAAGATGGTCGCAATATGTTTAAGGGATGATCGTGCGAGTCAACCGGCCGTGCGCGCGTAATCAGGGGTATAGGTTAAGAGGAAGGGAGAGGGAGAGAAAAAAGATCATGAAGTTCCAGTCAAGACGAGGCAAGCGCCAAGTGCTTGGGAGCTGCGGAGTGGTTGGAAGCTTGGACTTGAGACTTGGAATAGGTCGAAGGGGAAGCTGCGAGACACACTTGGCCGGGCTTGGGGCTTTGGCTTTGGGTTTGGCTTTGGAGGGCAAGGTAGGAGGGGCACACGCCGCAGAAAATGGCCGTCCCAGATAATTATAGCGCGGCTTGTTTTATGGCGGGGGACCAGTTGCTGGTGCTGGTGCTGGTGCCACTTTCCAACACGACACCTCAGAAAAACAGCAAGGAAAAAAAAAGGGCACCTCACCACCCGCCGGACCCCTCCTCCCAACAAGAGTGTGACGTGGGTTGAGGGATGGAGGGACACTGGATGGGAGCTCTTATCGCTTATCGTGGCGCGGGGGAGCTCCGGCGAAGCCCAGCAGAAGGGCCGCAAAGGCCGTAGAGCGTCGTCACGGAGCAGGGCCTGGCGTCGCAAGGGGAGCCTATGGAAACCGTTGACGGTGCTGAATCAGGTACGATGCGATGGCCTGACTGGCCAGCCCGGTTACAGTGGGTTGTCTTCAGCTGGGAGGTCTGCGAGCCTGTCCGTGATGTGTTGCAGAAGGATCTCCGACCCAACACCCGGCAGCCCTTGTAGAGTTGGAGTTCACTTACGAGGCCTGGAGGGCTGGTTTAATCGCTCATTTGCTGATAGAAAGTGACAAGGCACTGCAGGCGTGCCAAAACACACCAAGATACACCAAAATGTGTCAAGTCATTTCGAGTCACACCTATTGGTGAGGGAAATATCACTTGGCGCATGGGAACTGGAGAAACAGCGAGAGAGAAAAAAACACAAAAAACGGGCAGTCGAGGTCTCCGGTCACCGGTGAGGGGTTTAAACACCAACAGCAAGGTTCCAGTCCATCGGCCTCTTCCATCTCGGGCTTATTCTGGGCTGCTTCCACCCAAACCCACTCCAATTGCCAGGTCCAGACTTGCACCAACCTCGACCTGCCCCTCCACCGAACTCCAGTGCGGGGCTGGCCGACGGCCGGTGCTCGGGCTCTCCAAGGTCAAAGGTCAGGCAATGCTGGTTAACTGCATGCCGTGGGTGGGCTTTTCCTGAGGGCGGCTCCGCGACGTGTCGAGGGCTGTCCACGTCTGTCTTTCACCATCGCTGGCGCCCTAAACCTTGTCTACCAGAGTCAACAACAAACCAGCAGGACTGTCTTTGTAGAGTACGCTGTAGATACAGTCGTTTTCCATCTCCAGCGCAATACATCCACCACCTGGCTACAGAGTACTTTTCCGGCCGAGAGAGGACGCTTGAGGCTGCCCGAATTCCCCTCCGTACCGTCTAATTAATCCCACCTCCAGCAAATAAGCTAGCGACTCGTGAGAGACGGTGGAGGGCCAGCCTTTCACAGGGGTGCAAGGATGTCCCTCCGAAGTGGCGGCGACGGTAAACGGACCTCAATCTTGACATCAAGTCACAAGTCGCCTGACATCTCTTCTCTTTCAAAGTGGTGCAACCAGACATCACCAAATCACCATATCATGAAGGCGATTGTTGCTATGTTTCGGCCTCTCTTTTTGCGGTTCCGCCGACACATCACATATGTCAGGGCCGACGTCACTGCCAGAGCCAACAGTGACTTGAACGGGATCTGAGTTATGACCTGTCAAGAATCATGCAATCAGAATTGTTTTCTCGTGTTGTCTACAGGCTGGCTATCGAGATTGCGACTTGACTTTCTTCTCGTCGCGTTGGTCGTGAAGTTCGCTAGTGGCCCTCGGTGGACTCCGTTCCTGACCGAGCAAGCCCGCCCGGTCATTGGCTACTTGTGCGGTGGAGCTTAGACCGTACCGGTCGCTCCAGCCAATCTGTAGCTCCTTCTCTCATTCACCTCCAGCCTTGCCTAACAGCCTCACTACTTTTCGTAACGCAGACTTGCCTTAAAAACATGCTGCTGCTCTACACACGCCATTTCTGACCTTCCGACCGTCGCACAGACAATCGAGTCAGTAGTACGTGATCGCGCGACCGATAATTGCCCACCATGGCGTCGGGCAGCTCGATGCCCTTCTCTTCCCTGCATCCTGTACCGACAGGCGGTCGCAAACCCAGGAGCCTCGGTGAATTCATCGCCCGCGTACAAACAGAGCGCGGCTTCCGGAACGTTACTGAGGAGAGCCTGAAAGAGGAGGTCGAGAACCAGAAAAATGGTGCAGCAGAAGTGAAGGAGGAAGATACGGCCATGAGCGATGGAAACGACGACGACGAGGAGCCACCAGATGCTGGCGCAGCGCGGATGGAAGTGCTGAGGAATATCGAGTCGGTTTGCTAACCATTTCATCCCACGGAGCAACCACTGACAATGGGACACTAGTGTTGCGCAAAACGCTGCCCTCATGACCCTCGACTTCATCTCCTTACTCCTCTCAAAAGAAAGCCCCGCCCAGGCAGGCGTCACCCTCTCCCAAGCATTGCGCGACTGGACCGGCATCGGCACGCTCGGCATCGCAAAGCGCGAAGACAACGAAGAGCAGAAGCAACGAGATGCCGAGCGCGCCAAGGATAATCGTGATGTGTCTCTGGGCTGGGCCTTGCTCGATATCGAGACGACAAAGGAGTCGGCGGACAAGGCAGCGAGCCATCTGAGCAGAGAGGTGGAACGCGAAGCGAAGTACTGGGACGAGGTGCTGGCGGTGCACCAGGCTGGATGGTCTATGTGCCGATTGCCGGCGGAACGACATACTCTTGGTGTGAGATTTGGGTTCTCAGAAGGTTGTTCCATCCCCCTTTCCCCACGTATAACGACATTGCTGACCTTCTTAGCTTCACCCGAGTTCAGGAACAGCAGTCTTGCACCCCTGAGACGCGGCGATGATGGCACAGCATTGTTGCAGCATGGCAGAGTTGGTGCCGGTTCCCAACGTCTCTCCATCACCGTGAGTAGATCGGGCGAGACTACAGGTCGTCTGGCCATTGGATCTTCTGTGCCGGACTCGGCTCTTCTGCCAGACCGTGTTCTTGAAGCCCGAAACACCATCTTCGCGCAAGAGCTCTGGCATGAGCTGCATCGCGAAGCGCATTCTCTGGCCTCTTACGGAGTACGCGCAAACAACGATTCCATCAACTTCAACCCTACTTCAGGCCCATGCCTTACGCTCGAGCTTGAGACGCTCGATGATAGTGTTGCCACGTTGAGCGCATCTGCCGACAATGTACTTGCGGAAGCAACACACCTCGGCCTCCATATCCTCCTCAGTCATGCTCATCGTCTGAACGAGCTTCAACGCTTACGACCCACCCCCCCTCATCAACGACGTAACCAGGCACAAAACCAGTACCACCTATTCAGGCCCATCATCGCCAAAATATTGTTTGACCGCACAGTAGAGCAGGTTACCAGCTTTGCCGGTGATCTTACCCGTATCCTACGACGTGCCGGCGTTGAAGCCGCTTCCTTCACCCTGAACACCCCGCCGTGCCCGACCGCCGAGCTGAAGAATACTTCTGGCGGCGCCTCCAACCGTCCCAACGCCTCTCAAGCGCTCACCAACATGCTCACATCACCAGCCGACTTCCAAGTCGAGCTGACCCTTACCCCGACAGCCCGCCTCCAAATCCGCGGCCGCACATTCCTTCTCCCCCTGACAACAACGCAATTCCAGCTCCAGCTCCTCCCCAGCCTGGCCGAGCCCACGAATACCGAGCCCGCTCCAAGCACTCTCCAGATCTCCTACCCGCCCTCCCGCGACCCTTACCCAGACTTCTCCTCCGTCCAGCTTTACCTCGCCAGCGCCGCAGCGCACGCCCTAACCGACTTCGCCATGTCCTTCATCCCTCCCTCCCCTTCCCAGTCGTCGGAGCCCGCCCGCGCGGAATGGATCAAATCCGTCCGCGGCACCGCCATCCGCGACATCGAGACGGAGACACGCGAGATCCGCTTCGACATCCTCAACAACGACCCCGAGGGCCGCTCGACGCTCCAGATCGGCGCCGCCTGGCGCGTGGAGGACAAACCGCTCGTCAAGCGCTGGGCCTGGCCGGCCGTCGGCGAGGGTGCTGGGAAGTCGGCGTCCCAGCCGCACGTCAGCGACATCGTCGCGGCAGTTGTTCAGTCGAAGGAGATCTAGGAGGCCAGAAGACAGCGACGTCTGCTGACGAATTATTGGCATGTAACACCGTTTCAGCCCTGCCTGCTTGTACCCCCGTCTTAGATGACGTACGCCCTATTCCAGATGATGGGTGAACCGACTTCAACGATCAGAAAACCCTCCACGGGCAACTGGTGAAGAAGTCACACTGTTCTTCCGCAAGCCGAGGGGATCATCCCAATTTGACATCCAGTTCCATGCCAGCGCTGCATTTGGGTATCTGGTTGCCCGTGGCGTTGGCACAGTGGGTCCTCTGAAGGCGACGAGGACGCGGCCCATTTCTGCCTTCTTCGCACGTTCCTTCACATGAATCACCTAAACAGCTGCAGCGGAGTTTGATAGACTGACTCCTCGAAGCATTGTCCCTTATCCGGAACAGGGCTGGGGCAGGGAGCACTTGGTTATCAAGGGACTCTCTGGCAGTACCGGCCAGTCACGAGTTGTCACACAAAATACAAAATCACATTTCTATCACAATTCTAGCGAGGTTGAAAATGCATCCTCGGGATTTGAGACCTCGTAAAATCGTGATGACCTGGCGCCATCTTCCGCTTACTGGTCTGCCGTCCCCCTCTTCCAGCCGTGTCCTGTTTAGTTTCTGCATTGGAATCTCTAGAATGTGGGTCACTTGACTGTCAGGAAATATGTGTCATGCAGGTAGGCACAAGTCTTGGTGAGCAAGTTGAATGATGATGATCTCTCGGATTTGGCTAGTGCCGTCCTGAACCTGAACCTGACCATGAACCTCGGACGTCACAGTGGAGTTTGATGACAAAAAGACAAATGAGGAAGCGGAGGGTTATGTGGGAGAGAGTATCATCGGTATGCCCTGCAACATCCCTTCTCGGTGCGGCTGTGAAGCGCGTCTTGTGTATCGTGTGTCTTCCCGCTATCTCCCCTATCCCTGATTCATCTAGTGTGGGAGACGAATAAAAAAAAGAAGCCAAATCTAAGCAAGCCGTGCTACCCCCCCCCCCCCCCCCCCCCCCCCCCCCCCCCCCCCCTAAAAGGGATGGCAGGTCCTCGGCGTTCAGGCTGCGATGTCAAGCAACATCCTGCATACCTTGACAGTCGCGATTTCGGGCTGACATATTCCCACCGGAAAGAACCGGTCGTCCCAGCGCTGGCGATGCCGCCCAGACAGCATCTCAGACTCGGTCCCGAGACGAGGCAAAACTCGACCAGGGTGAGAGTGTGCGTTCGTGGAACTGTCGACATTTTGGCAATAACTGCCTCGGTCAGAGCGCCTTGTCACTGGGATTCGCCAGCATTGGCGCCTTTCAGTCCTGAATTGGCGTCTACGGAGACGGGTCCGAGCCACAGGCGGCAGACCAGGCCTGGGACATTGATTGCTTTTTTTTTCTGTGTTGTCATCTGCGAGCACTCGGACGCGGGAGCACTGACTCTACGGGTGCGTGGTTTTATTGCAAGCGTTGCCCGCTTCCGTGGCAGGAGACTGTAATTACCTGGAGCACAGGCATCGCCGAACTCGCGGTCAATGGCTTCAAAGGACTTTCTGCACTGTCTGATTCGGGTGGTATGTTAGACTGACACGTTGCGCTGTCCACTTATGCGTCTTGAACACTTAATGGTGTTCATACGTTAGGGGTATAACTTCGGTCGATAAGTGATTCCCGATCGCCAAAGTCGTCGACCTCGGACTACGGGGCCTGAACATTAAGCTAGGATTGTGAGAACATGCGATTCAAGGCGCGTAACCCGTGTATCGAGGCAATTTCGTTTCTCTAGTCTCGATGATGGCATTCGTATCACAGGGAGCCTCTAGGCGAGACAGATGTCGGCGCGGATGGACATTAGCGATGTTGCGGTCATGCTCACCGACCGGAGCTCTAGAAGCTTTCAGGATACGTGGTCCTATGACTATGTGAGGATGTTGCCCGAGATGTTCCGCCGTATCAAAAACCTTCTTGCCCCCCCCGGGGTGAGGTCAATCCAGGTCACACGTGCCGGATTTTCTACAAAAGATCCCAGTGTCGGTCCATCCCGATCAAGGACAAAGATTGTCAACATTACCTTGATTCTAGACAAACAAGAAGTCTGAGTCTCGGCATCTTGAACTGGTCCATGGAGTAAGATACGTGATAATTTAACATGTTTTCAAACACACTGCCTATACTCCCAATATGCCATGTGGCAAGAACGAACACATTTCGAACCTGCACGCTCAGCTTGGACCTAGTGACTGTCCTTTTCACTCGGAGTGGTTTGTTTTTTCCTATGCTTTAAGAAGCGGAATGTTCCTCTTTAGTCCAGTATCCATGTTCGTACGGAATAAGAAAAGAGTTGGGAATGTTGATATTGAAGGTGTGTTGTAGGGGAGGATAAGCATATGCTCCGGACGCACTCATGTCACGGTGCATTCGAATACTAGTGGTTAACCTACCCCATGAGTACTTGCTAGGCAAGGTGGAGACAAGAATTGTTCATATGATCTTGTACTTTGATACTCCTTGGAGCGTACGACGGAAACCCTGACGACGGGTTGGACGTCTGTCCACCTTCGTGGTCAGGTTGCTATTTGCCAGATATCAATTCCCGGGCCTCCTGCCCCGCCTGTTAGGTCTATTCTATTGCATCTATATCCGATACATAATCAGATTGATAACATAGAAACGTCCGCTTGATTGATTGCTCTCGATCAACGCGTCAGTACCAATATACCAGAGAACCCAACAGTTAGTTCGCAGCTCGTCATCCTCCGGTGAATTTTTGACCAAGCTATGGCAGAAGACTGCTTGACTTTACGGCTTACTGGCAGCAAGTGACCACGACCCTGTTCATCACAGCCAGGACGTCGCTAGACCAATTGAGAACGTGCCTCTTCTCCTTCCCTCGATCGTGCCCCTGGTTCTTACTATGAACTATGAGGATAACAACATGGCCATGGGAAACGGCCTGCGTATCAGCATGTGCCGTAGTATCAGGCAAGAGAATACTTCGCGGACCACGTCTTGGTTGTAAAAGGCAGCGCGGATGCTGCGAACAGCGTTGATTGCCAGACGTAAAAAGAGACGTTATCTATGGGTCCTTCGCAGATCAAAACTGCAACATACCACACGTCATCGTCGTTACATGGCGTATTCACACATGTATATATCGAGGAAAGATAAGAAGAACTACGGAAGGCACAGAGCCGCACTGGTGTGAACTTTCTGTCTACTCTTTTATTAGAGACCATTGTCCGCTTTGTCTTACCGGGCTCTCGCACTCCGTTTTAGACGACCGAGACAGCCATTACGAAGTCTCCAAAGCTTGGCTGGGCCTCTCTAGGATAGATCTATACTGTCGCTTCTAGTTACGTATTATACTCAGCTGGCCTGGTGAGTATTTTGAGCGGTTTCTTGAACGCCAATTAGCCACACACCTCTGGCTAAACGGGAGTAGTCCGGCCATCAAAATTTTCGAAATGACACATTCAAACACAACAGGGATTCTTTATACAACTTTCCCGCGAACGGGTTGTCGGGCGTCACTGGGCGCTCTTCAACCAACCTGGTCAGGGTCCGGTATGACCCCTTCCAATGAAAGTATGTTAGAAAAGATGACATGCTCTGTAAAATTGAGGTGTTATGTATGCGCACTATCTTATAAAAAATTGACCATAAGACGATCTCCGTGTTATCTCGCCACAAAGTTGCAAAAGCCTCAAATCGTTTCGCCGTCGTTAGTTTCCAAGATCTCTCGGCCGGCACCGGGGCGGAACTCCTGCGCTGCGGCACCCCGCTTCCGAACGTGTGCCCGGAAATAAGACCGGACGATGATCATGCAAGGTCCTTCTCAATGACATCGGAGCTCCAAAGTGCGGAGAAAACTTGAGATGGAAGGGGGATACAGGAGGCGGTCCGGACCTCATTGACATCATTGTAAAAACGCATTGCGGACCCCTCAGCCACAACCAGCTCGGAAGTCTACCTCGGCATATCCACGCCCAAAGCTTACAGAGAGTTTCAATGAGATGAAGCGTATGCAGCAACTCGAAGGCCAACTCTCACAACGCTCCCAGCCCGACACCATGACTTCCGCATCCTCCGACTACCCCCTCAACGAGAACGACATACCGCCATTCGACGCCCTGCCGCTCGGCAAAGACAACCCAAGGTTCTCCGCCTGGGGCCTCTATGGCGACAGCGACGAGTTGGGAACGCTCAACAGACTAACCGACGAGCGCGTCGCCGCCGCAGCCAGAAATGAGATCAAGACCGGCGCAAGGTAGACCATCCTACCTCCACCCTGTCTTCACATGTTACATCTCACCCCTGACTGCTAACTCACACCGACCTCAGAGTCTCCCTCAACTGGTCCCTTACGGCCCAACCGGCCCCCTTCTTTGCCCGCCGCGCCTTCCACCACGAACTCTTCCGCAAGCACCCGCGCTTCGTCAATGACGACGTCTGGACCTTCAACTCGCAGTCCTCCTCGCAATGGGACGGGCTGCGGCACTTTGGCTACCAGAAGGAGGAAAAGTTCTACAATGGCGTCTCCATGGACGAGGTCCACGCCGTTGACGAGGAGGGAAGGCGGTCGACGGTCAACGGTATTCAAGGTCGGTTCGGTCCGTCTCGTTGCTCACCCTGTCCCAGATCTGCCTTCCAGAACCCGGGAAAGGCTGATGTGGGTTTCGCGAGGACGTTCGAGAGGCCGAGGACTGACGAGTCGAGCAGCATGGCAAAAGCACGGCATCGTCGGCAGAGGCATCCTCGTAGACTACCATAGCTGGCGCCTCGAACAGAACATACCCTACGACCCCTTCGCTCGCGACTCCATCCCCGTCTCGGATCTGAGGGCCTGCCTTGAGGCACAGGGTACCGAGGTCAAGTTCGGCGACATCCTCCTAACGCGAACAGGTATCCCCATCCTCTCCATCCTTCCGAGCAAACGAGACGTTTAACACAGGTCTCAGGTTTCCTTGCCGCCCACGCCAGCAAGTCCCCTGGCGAACTCGAAATCTGCCGGACCGCCACCCCGCAGACCTTCAGCGGCGTCGCCCAGTCCGAGGAGACGCTCCGCTGGGTCTGGGACAACTTCTCGGCCGTCGCCGGCGACCAGCCGTCCTTCGAGTGCTGGCCCCACCGTGACCCGAAGCACTGGATGCACGAGGTCTTGCTTGCCGGCTGGGGCATGCCCATCGGCGAGCTCTTTGACCTCGAGGCCCTCGCCGAGCGGTGTCGCCAAGAGAAGCGGTGGAGCTTTTTCGTCGCGAGCGAGCCGTGCAACGTCCCCGGCGGGGTTGCAAGGTGAGAGATCCCCTGTTTATAATTGTCCTGTGTCAGGAATTGATAAGCTTCGTTTATTGACATGATGTGAAGCCCGCCTAATATTCTGGCAATTTTCTAAGACCCCCACGGTCCATGAGTCGAGATGCTATCTATGGCGCCTGTACTTGTAGCACATTCAGTAGCAAAAATCTTTGAAGAAAATGATTCGTGTATACGAAATGCCGCCTACTGTTGACTTCGGTCGCGCAGAAGCGGCAAACCAAAGTGTCCGCATGAGACGATCAAGGCCATCCCCTTCCAGTGGTCTCCCAACAGACGGAGACTTGGACAAAATCATTGCCTTGGGTCGGTGGTTGGTACAACACAGTTAACTCGAGCCATCCGCTTCGTCAACACGTAATTAGCAATTACAGCCTGAAGCCTCAACCCGATGATTCATATACCCAATCGCGTGAAACCTGAAGCGGAATGCCGTCAAAGTATATTCATTTGTCAGCTTTCCTAGCTGAACTAAATTGTTGCAACAAACCAAGCCTGACGCCCTAGTGTGCTTTCAACCGCCGTGGGCCCTTTATCACAAACACGTCTACCCCGACACTGCCAGCTCATCCCTTATGACTCTTGCGATCACTGGCAATTTGTTAGTGCGAATCCTCACGCCGAGAGGGACTGTCAACTTACGTGCTCAATCTCCTAGACAACTGCTGCAACTTCTTATCGTTGGCCGCGTCTTCGGCTGCCTTCTCCAATGCCTGCTTCCTCTCTTCCTCTTGGTGTTTAACAACCTCATCGTGACTGGGAGGAAGCCTCTCGTTCTGGATGTCGACCTTGCGAGCGTCCTCGAATGTGTTGATGGCGTTCTTGATGCCCTCGGCACCCAGCATCAGAGTGCCAGCGGGCAGTCTACCGCCAGAGACGGTCTTGAGCTCAGTGACACGCTCGGACTCTTCGCGCAGCACCTGGAAAACACGCGAAAGACGACCGATTGCCAAAATCTTGTTCTTGATCGCTCGTCTCTTGTACTCGATCGACTCGGGATCTTGCGAGGCGCCCGAGAGGGGTGGCGACATGGGGCCAGGCGATGTGGAAGAAGGAGTAGCGTCCTCCTTCAACTCCTCCTCGGAGCATGTGCTGAGGATGGCGATAAGCATGTCGGTAATCTTCTCACCGACGAAGGGCAGAGACCACGTGAAAACGTCCATAAAGTTCGGCAGCCAGTACGGGTGGGGCGTGCAGTTGAACTGTCGGATGTTCATCACATTGTTCTCGTACTTGAGAACGGCGGCCTTGTTGTTGTAAACGTCGAGGTAATTCGGCGCCGAGAAGATGGTCATGACACTGGGGAAACCCGTGGTGCGAGTCTTACGGTACATGCGGTATCCAGCATCTTGTGCCTCGTGGGCTCGAATGACGGAGAGGAGGTTGTTCTTCTCGAGGAACGCGCACGCGGCCGGGTACGAAAAGAAGTAGGAGCATCCGCGGACGTGGTTATGCAAAAAGTAGTCGCTCGTCTTTTCTTGTCCAAAGTCTTCCAGAGGGTCGGCCCAGAGGATATCGCACATTAGGCCCTGGGTGGGCGGCTCGCGGAAACGGTCAATCTATACAACGTGTCAGTTGATGCGCCTTAAGGGACAAGAGCTCGACTCACGCTTCGTAAGTCGTCGAGGGTGTGGAGCTCAGGGCTAAGACCGCCGTGGATGCACAAGAACTGCTTGTTCATGACAGCAGCCAGAGGCAGGCAGCAGAACGATTCCATGCAGGCCTCGTAGATGGCCTCGGAGTACTTGTGCTTGCACTCGAGCTTGAAGGTGAAGTAGTCGGTCAAGTGGCGACACTCGTGGTTGCCGCGGAGAAGCCACAGAGTCTTGGGGTAGTGGATCTTCAAGCACCAGAGGTACAGGACGCACTCGATACTGAAGTATCCTCTGTCGACGTAGTCGCCGAGGAACAGGTATCGCGTCTCAGACGGGTCGCCTCCGACTTCGAATAGCTTCATGAGGTCGTAGTACTGGCCATGGACATCACCGCAGACGGTGATGGGCGCATCCATCTCGAGCAGGTTGGGCTCGGCACGGAGCAGCTCCGTGCAGGTTCTAATGATCCACAGGGCTTGCTCCTCGGTCAAGCGACCTTCGCGATAGAAGTGCTGCTTGAGGAAGTTGATGTTGGGCTTGGTATGGGTCTCGTCCTCGAAGAACTGCTCGTCGGAGGGCGTGAACATGGCGGGGGCCTGCACATCTGTGGCGACAATCAGGTTAGCAGCTCGACCGCGGTACAGCGAGGGGCATCGCGGCTGCAACGGTGACAGCGTCGACGATCGAAGCCGTGGCCAGAGAATCATGCGTACCTTTGCAGACTCGCTCCATGGTGTTCACTTGGGTGCCATCCTCCATGGTGTGGATGGTGAAGTCGATCTCGGGTAGCGGCTTCTTCTCGCGAATGGCGCGAATGGCATTGTCGACCTGCTGCTGGGTGCGACGGTCTTCGCCAGGCGTGCTGGCTCCTTCGGGGTCCATGATGAAGGGTGAGCTGGGACGACGGCGACGGCGACGTAAGGGGTGGTGGTCGAGGGGCTCGGTCGGGGTATCGATGATGGATACGAAGGAAAGTCGTTTGTCTGGAGATCAGAGCGGTGAGGGACGGCTAGGCGAGAACCAGCTCTGGTGGTCGAGTCGCGATGGGGGCCTACAAAGAGGCGAGCTGGGTGGCGGCGAGTCGTTGAGCACGAGACAAGACCAGGCGAAAGGTAATGCGAGGCGAGATGAGGCGAGGGGTAAAAATTGAGGTGAGGAAAGATAGGGCTGAGAACAGGTTGGGTGAAGGGGAATGGGACGGGATGGGATGCACTCGGCCAAAGGTCTCCTGCGGTAGACTCGTTCAGTCCCCAGTTTCTCGCTACGCTACCAACACGGGAGGCGCCTCTTACTCGCTGCTAATTGCGGTGGTTGCTTGCTGGGAGGGAGCTGGTTTTTTGCTGGGCACCACGCTGGAGTAAGGGTGGTCAGCCACTGATACCATCAAAGGGCATTTCTGTCAGCGACTCAGCGATCCACCCCTTCTGATCTCAGGGTGCTGCGGTGCTGATGGTGCGGCGGGCTGCTAAGGTAAGCTGAAGCTGGGAACGCACACCTCAGATGAATTGGCAGGTGGCAGACGCCAAATGCCCGCGGACGGCGGACGTGGAAGTCAGTATACATCGCTGCCGTGAAGATATACATGAGCGACGATGTACCTCGACTTGGCCCCTCTCTCCCACCTCGCGTCAGAGAGCCGAGAGGCAGCCGCAGCCTGTCACAGGCGTCCAGTTGCCTCTCCTGCCCCCCACATCGTCCGGAAGGCACAGGTACGTACCTCGCGACCTCCCCCTCCCCCTCATCGAGTGGCACTTTTTCCACTTTGCTTCACCTCCACAGCTGTATTCGGGCTTGGCTGGATGGGCAGCAACAAATATTACGACGCGCATTGGACACCATCGGACCGTCATCCGTGCTTCTCCTCCACACTTGTCATCATCAACAACACATGAGAGAATACTGCGAGACAAACGTTCTAGACCGACAACTGGCTTCGGCTATCTCTTTTGTCAACTATCGCCTGCGTCTGGCTTCTACCTTTGTGTGACCTATTGCCCGCCTGTTGCTATGTATGTCATTTGCAACCTGCTTCCGGCTACTCTGTATTCGAGCTCGAGCTTGGTCTGGATTACGCTGGCTGAGCTGTCATTGCAACACTTGCCAAAACGACACGATTAATAACCGAGCTCCCGCTCTGCTTTTTGACCCGTCAAGCAACACCCGAGCTTCACGCGCTGCGACCGAGGGTCTTGCAGGGTCGCCGTGACCTTCTCCTTCCATCTCTAGGGGTATCATCCTTCGTTTAATCATGGCAAGCAGTAGCCTCCGTCGACCACAAGATCGCAGCCGGTGGTGTATGAGGCAGCGTCCGAGGCAAGATACAGATACGCGCCCTTGAGCTCGCCGGGTTCACCTTCGCGTCTACTGGAGGTCAGCACGGAACTTCTCGCCAAAGTTGTCGCATCCACTCACCCCATGGGAGTCTTGTCCTTCCACTGCTTCTTAGCCTCGGCTCCAGCGAAAGCAGAAATCTCTGTCTTGATGTATCCGGGGGAGACCGTGTTGACGCGGGCGAAATCAACCCATTCGACAGCCAAGCTCTTGCCTGATTGACGTGTTAGCTGAGATCGCCGAAAAAACCACATCACTTACACAGGTGAATGACGGCCGCCTTGGACGAGTTGTACACCGTCTGCGACTGCGGCACGTTGACTATGTGGGCGCTCATGCTGGCGGTCGCGATGAAGCTGCCGTAGGTGAAGCCCTCGAGCTTCTTGCCGTCGAGCGTCGTGCCCTCCTTCTTCTGGCGACGGAAGTGCTCGCCGGCGACCTGAGCGCAGTAGATGGTGCCGTTGACGTTGACGGCCATGACTCTGTCGGCGACGTCCATAGGGCCGTCGATCAATGGACCTTCTTCCCACGCAATGCCCGAGTTGGCAACGAAGATGTCGAGGCGGCCGTTGAACTCAGACACGATCTGCTGGACGGACTCTTGTATCTCTTGGTGGGAGGTAACGTTGACCTGGTACGCCTTGCCTGCGGTAAGTCAGCGACTGAGCACCGCGTCTCTGAACAACCCCCACGCACACTTGACACCATATTCCTTCTCGATCTCGGCAGCGCGGTCCAGAGCCTTCTTGTTGCTGTTGTACCAGATGGCGACGTTGGCGCCGGCTTCGGCATATGCGTGGGCGATTTGCAGGCCAATACCGGCGCCTGCCCCAGAGACGATGGCCGTCTTGCCCTTCAGGGAGAACAGAGGCAGCACACGGTTGCTGGGTGGGGGCACAGTGGCGTCGTGTTTGAAAGCGCCGTCCTTCATGTCTGCCATGTTTGCGATGTTCGTGGAAAAGGGTTGGAGTCTGGAGGTTCTTCTGGCGGCTGCAACACGAGGAAGACAGAGGACTCGAGGCCGCGAGACCGCAGCGCGGAGGACAGAGCCGAACATTATATCGACGGGCGGCAGGGAGAATATGCCGCAAAATGCCCTTTCTTTTGGATTAACAGGACAGGGTTCTAGGGAGAAGCTTCACCGCACCCTGCGATATTGGGGATTCCATTCGATGATTTCACGAGGCGACGAGGGAGGAGCTAATACTAATACTAGCATAGCCGGCGCGCCGCGGCTATCAGTCCCCTGGCTCATGCACCGGAACAATCTCGAGCGAGGTGACGCGGTGGAGCTTATGGGAAGGGGAGAGCTCTACGCTGTGCCGCCATACGCTACGCTAGGTGGAATGGAGGGGTCAGTGGCAGCTGCAGCAGCCAGCTCATGTCTCATGAGCGTCGTAGCCGTCATTGACCCTAAGACGGCACTAGGGAGATCCCTTGGGGGCTGCATGTCGCATGTGTTCTTCACCCCTCGGGCGCCGCCGGGTGTGGGGGAGCTGGTGCTATGGGGTGCCGGGCCTCGGGGCTATTCGGGTCGCATTGCTCCAGATTGGACCATCTCCAACATGCGAAAGTCCATTTTATCGTAGAATGTTCAAGGTGTCAGGGACCTGGGGAGGGCCTGAATCGCGGGGCCATCGGGGCTAGATCGATCTCCGCCTCGACTCGACTGGCGCGCTTCTACTTACAGCCGCTTAAATACAAGGACATGCAGGCACACGAGACCTGCCAGAACTAGCCAGCGCGACGACACAATGCAGGATTCCATGTTTTTTGCGCCTTCATTTGCAACCCGCTCTTTCCAACACTACACGCCAGATACAACTTTCTACGAAATTTTGCACCCCATGTGCTTCGCTATCCCTTTTTTTCAACCAACAACTTGGTTCAGGACGTGCTCGCGGGGGAAATTTGTGTTTCTCCAGCGCGAGATGAAGTCATCTCGGTTGACTAGTGTCTGTGTTAGATGCCACTTACTCGATGGGTTGTTTGGCGAACTCACTGTAGGCACCGGCGATGCGTCTTCTTCCCTCGAATGCACTTCGACCGTGCATCACTCGCCAGTTGTCAAAGACTGAAGTGACGCTCGTTAGTCATCGATCGATGCACACAGAAACGGCTGCACTCACTTAAAACTTGACCAGGCTTCAACTGCACCCAATACTCAACATCGTCCCTGCGGAGGATGGTATCCCACTTGCGAGCTGCCGCATACCACTCAGTCGGGGAAACGTCCTTGGTGAAGGGCACAACGCCACGGTCGTCGTTGTTCCACCGCACCCGATGCAGCTTGCCCGTCTCCTCCTCCACCTCGAGCACGGGATACCGCTTGTCTGGGGATATCGTGATGCCCTCATTGCCGCTTGCGTGCCATGGCAAGCGTACCTTTGAGAGAATCTCATACGCCTTGGGGTCCTCTTTCAGCAAGATCCGGGCCGCATGGAAGGCGTCAACGAGCAGCGACTCTCCTCCCAGTTTGCCGTCCTTGCTCCGTTCCTGTCCCGGCGGCGCCTCGTGGGAGAGCATGTGGAAGGCCTGCAAGCCGGCCGGGTCCGTGAAGTAGGTCGTATCCGTGTGGGCTGGGAGGGCGATGTTGGTGTACGCCGTGTCGGCCATGGCGAGGTCGGGGATGAAGTCGTAGAAACCGCCGTAGTGCGTCTCGCGGATGAAGGCAATCCTTTCCAACACGCGCTGCGTTGGCTCGGGGGTTTCGAAGGGGGTCCCGTCGACGAAGGCGAATCCATATTCTCGCTGTACTGGTCAGTCTCTGGTATTTGTTACCGACGGGCAAATTTTCCTACGATGAGATTCGTCAACTTTGCGATTCCCGACTCGTCCTCCGAGGCCATGAGGTGGTTGTAGTCGACGGCCGGGCGTCTGCTGCCAATGTCGGAGCCCCAGAAGTGGTAGCTGGCGATGTTAGCGATGGTGAGCCTTGGGACGGGGTTCCCTTACTTAACCTGCTCCGGACTACGGTGGTCATTCTGCAGGTAATGCTTGATGAACTGCCAGGAATAGAAACTCTGATGGCCGTCTTGCTCCCCTGTTCTCGTCGTCAGCCTGTCCCCATGTGCCGTAAGTGATTCAGACGGCTCACACGTCACGCTGATCCCTTGCTTTTCTGATTTGATGTCTGAAGGGCAAACGTCCTCACTGATCTACAGTTCATACTTTATTAGAAAATGAGGTGGTTTATAGTTGCAGTGAGATCGGGTGACATACAGAGTATGTATCAAAGTTTCTTTGCGTGGTGTCTTGATTAACACAGTGGCTGCAACGGCAGTTGTCTCTGGATGGGGTGTCAATTGAGCGGGTTTCGTGTGTGACAGATATCCTATGTCGCATACCTCAACCAAAAGTGCGGGCTACATTGCAGGCGCGTATCAGCAGAGATGTTCCACCGGCGACGGTGACGCCAACTCGTCCCGAGGGTCCGGTCACCCGGAGTCGAGCCGGCGGGAGAGATGCAGGGCAGCCGACTTACAGCGTCGATCTACGGGCAGAGCCGTCGGCCAAACCATCAATTTGGATTCCGTCCTTGACGATCTTCACATTCAATTGCTGAGACCGGGCAACAGCGGATGCGGAGAGATGTCTCATGGACCCGAAAGTAGCCATGATGCGGGGTGGTGCCCCAAGCATAGCGGCACGCCTAAACCGGGAGAAATGAACAAAGTGTGAGACCTTCACGTGCCAGTTTTGAGACAGTGGACTACGAACGAGAGGACATACCTCGCGGCTAGGGGGCCGATGTTCCTCATGGGGAGCATTCTTGCACCGATCTATTGGGTTTGTATGTAGACGGGAACTCTGAATGATTGGCAAAGTTGGTCAAATGTCGTTGGAAACTCTGAGGGAAGAAGGAGTGGACCGGGATGTTTTTGGGGGGTTTCCAGGTTGTCGTTTGAGAAATGCGACGGGATCTCGGAATTGGGGATGGATGGGTGGATAGAGGGCAATCTGGGGGCTGGGGTATGTACTCCCGGGTCCCACTCACCCCTCTGGATGTCCTGGAGGACGCCGAAGATGCTGTGGTTTTTGTTTTGCATTGACATCAGCTGATGACCCGGCATCCCATATCCGCAGTTCTCTTTGTTGGTTTGCTGCGTCGACTTTGGGACAATAAGCCTCGCCTTGGTGGCCTTGTGCTAAGTCTTGTTCGCTTTCTTTTGAATCTGGAAGGACTTAACAAAGACTGGCCAGGCTGGGCCGTTTCGTTCTGGCAGATACGCCTATCCCACCGCGACTCTCTTGGCTGAACAGAGACACTGGATAGGACCTCGAAGCCGCCTAGATCCCAGCCAAGCTCCGTCACATCGCCTCCATCAGCGCCCACGGCGGCAATGTTTCCATCAGGCCATGTTTTGGCCGGCGATGAGGACATCATACCCATGTTCCCGCGTGCCCTCTCCGGCTCGGTACATCGGATCGATCACGGAGACACAATTGCCGCGTCGAACACCGGCGCAGGCAAAGAGTCCGTGCTGCTTCTCCACTGGGGCCGGCCTACTCCGCCTCCGGATCACGTCGGTACGACACCGTTCGGGCTCGTAAGCCCCAGGACGTTCTAGGCGGCACACGGGGGGTTATCTGCTCGGCTTGGGACTGTTCGCGTTCCGGCCATCCCACATATTCTCCTGGCCTGCTCTGGAACCAAATCTCTGTGCCTTCACTCTGCTGGCAACAAGAGAAAGACATGTGCCACAGTGTCCAACATCGCCAAGCAAACAGAAACCAGCAACGAGAGCACCCGAAGCGTATCTCAGAGAAGGTCTCGGCCCCCCGACATGGTTCCATGACGATGGCGCATTGTGGGCCTCATCCCGCCCCTCAAGCTATTTGCCTTTCCATGCAGCGTATGCTAGGGAAGACCGTACGGTAGATTTCGGCATTGTTTGTCTCACTTCTATTTGTCATTTCTTTCACTTTCCTTCACTTCTTTTTGTCCCGCTGCAACATGCACCAGGATACAACCTAGCAACTCGTAGCTCCTTTGTCCCTTTGTTGGCTCATCCGACACTCTTCTCCTGTTGTCGCTGGAAAGCTTGCCACGTCGTCAAGTATGCCTCGCTCCGCCCGCTGCGTCTGATCATCTCTTCCAGACCGCTCTTCGAGGCCCTTCCACCACCTCAAAACCGAACAGGTGGGTTTTTTCCAGCACGAATAGCCGCCGTGCCGCTCTTTCGGGTCTGCGATTGCCATGGATAGCCACTCAAACCCTTGGACCTGCATTATGGCAGCCGGAACCAAGTTGCGCTGGCCCTCAATGAACAAGCGCCGGAAGTATGGCCGGTTTCTCTCATCGTTTGAGTGTTTCTTCTGTCGAAATAGCCCAACGGGGCAAGACATGCCCTCTCTTTTCTCTCGCTTGTCCACTCACATGACCCAGATGGCACCGACACAATGGTTCATATGCCTGTCAGCTCTCCTCTTTACTGTCTCGTCTCCTGCGGGTTGATGTGAGCGTTGGGCGTTGGTTGTTTGTGTCGCGCGTAGACGGCTCCTCTGATTGGCCGCGTTTGGCGACGAGCAGGATTTGGACCTACGTTGACCATCAAACCCATCGTCGCGGCACGGCCTGGCCTGCGGTTGGTCGAACGAAACTTCGAACCAACAGTGTCATATCTTCTTTGCAATCGATGACTGCAGGGGACGAGATGTTGATATACTATAACGGCCGCTGGACCCGATCTCGCCGAGTGGCGTTGTCTCGAACTTGATGGTACTGATATTACTTGATATTCTTTTCTACTGTGCTCTCGTTATCCCCGATATTCTTTCCTAATCGTCATCAACAATATGGTCTCGGACATAAGCTGGCGCAGGCTGTGCGTCGTTGCATGGCTCGTTTGCCATCAACACTTTGTCTGCGGAGTTGAAGTCATAACCCCCCAATCACCGACAACACGTCAATCTACTCCCAGAGCCTTACGGCCGAACGCCAGCTGTCCAGTCAAGGGGCACAATGCTTGCGGAAATGGCATGGCAGACTACTTTTGCTGTCCCAGTGACACGACATGTCTGGTGCTAGCAGAGAAGACCACGGCTCTCTGCTGTCCGAAAGGAGCGTCATGCGACATCATCTCGCCCATTATCTGCGATATTACCGCGCAAGATGTCATCGAAAACCCGACGAGCCCGATCCACACCACGAAGCTCAAGGAATCTCTGCCATCATGTGGTAGCAGGTGTTGTCCTTTTGGCTACACCTGTCGAGGCGGTTCTGCCTGCGTCTTGGATCAGGAGCAGAAGTCTCATACCAGCTTGTCGGTCTCACCCACGACGAGCACAAAGACCACGACGTCGCGAACACAGGAGGCAACTCAGGCAGTGACGTCGACACACTTTAGGAGCATTCCAGCGGTGTCGACGCCATCAGCCAGCCTGGGCCAGGAGCCTTCAACACCCTCGGCCACAGCGCCAACAGAGATACCCGCTGCAGACACCTCCGCGGGGAACTCAACTTCAGGGGGCATCATCGCAGGTACCACCGTCGCGGCAGTTGCCTCGGTGGCCGGATTGACGTTTCTCCTCTGGTTAAAGCGGCGCTCCATCTCCGAAAAGGTCGGCTCCGTGCGGCTCCCGCGGCCCTGGCAGAAGCTCCGCGAACAGAGCTTGGAGCAGGACGTCTCCCTGCCGCGGTACAACTCGCCGCCGCCAGCGTATACGATGGAGATGAAGGCGCCGCCAAAACATACGGAGTTCAGGCACTACAGCCCGGAGTCCGTGGGCAACATCGTAGCCGTCGAGTTGCCTGCCACGCCAGTTTCCTTTAGCATGTGGAACGTTCGGTCGGAGGGGGAGGCGAGGAGGCCGCGGTCTCATGATGAGCCCTATCGACGTCCTTGAGGGGGGTCTTGGAGGGCTAAGTTTCTTCATAGACAGCTGT
The DNA here is from genome assembly GCA_001625285.1 of Colletotrichum incanum. Classification (NCBI taxonomy): domain Eukaryota; kingdom Fungi; phylum Ascomycota; class Sordariomycetes; order Glomerellales; family Glomerellaceae; genus Colletotrichum; species Colletotrichum incanum. Next base: position 212,690 of record LFIW01000095.1, read on the forward strand.
TTTACTATGCGCTTTGCGTTTACGCACGTCTTCGTGCATGTCTTTTATGAGAGATGAGACACGTCCTGTACATTACCACGAAAATGGGGGGTTCTACAATGGGATCATGAGTTCGCCTGCCTGCTACTGTTGGCCAAAGTCTTCTTGTGGCTTCAGGGTCATTTCACTCAAGTCTGTCATCATGGACGGCATCGGTGCCTGTTGTATATCAATGGTTCAGATGTCATCAGGGCCAAAACGTCGCCATCTCTCAAGTCGAATGGCATCAACCCCTTCAAACAGCTTTTTGACACTGACTTGGACCAGAGCTCGAAGCAATCTCACAAAATGCCTCGCCCTACGCCGGACCGAGTTATTCACGACTGCACGTTCGTTACCCTCCCCCTGGCCATGGTATTCGTCCTCCTCATCTTCACCGTCCTCGCCCTCGTCTACAGCATCGGTGTCAAGACGCCCATTCCCGAGGACCTGGCCATCGCCTTTGCCGGCCTCGTCTGCGGCCTCTTCGGGCTCTGGATGGTTGGTCACCTTGTACGGTACTGCAGGGGCCGTTACACATGGGGGGGCATGGCCGAAGCGGTGACGCCTCCTCCGCTGCCGCTGGCGAACATTGCAACCGGGATAGGCGGCACGACAATGGCGGTGCCGTTGGCGTCGCAGGCAGCGGGGGCTTCTGTTGCGTTGCCAACTAGTTATCAGCAGCCACAGCAGCAGACTCGGCAGAACCACCAGGAACAGCAATATCAACATCAGCAGCGCCAGGGACAACGTCACCAGCAACAAAGATTGCAGGAACACTCGTTGCGGCCTCGTGTACAGCCGCCACCGCCGCCGCAGAGCCAGATTCAACAGCAACAGCACCCACAACGCGAACAGCAGCAGCACGGTTACTATCAACAAGAAGACCAACGACCACTCTCGCCTACCAATGACGCGCGGGGACCAAATGATCCCAGAAATACATCTCTCAACCGCGTGCCGACTATTTTAAGACCAGGGCCTAATCAGAGACAGCAGCCATCGGACCCTAGTCCGAGGACTGACCAGAAACCCCTACCGATACAACGTAAATCTAGCGTGCAGCGAACCCCGGTAGAGGCGTATGCTGGTCACCGCAGCCATGGTTTAGATGGTCCACGCCCACTACACCGTGAGAGTCGCCAGGTCTCGAGAGAGTCTCACCTGCCGAGGATAACCAGGAGCGCGCCGTCTGACGATGTTGCCGGACCTCATGATGGTGACCGGCATCCATCGAACCAAAGCCGTCTGACACTGCAGCAGGGTAACGTCGAGCAAGAGCCACGACACGCTTCGATCCGGTCGACAAATTTGGACTCAGATACCTGGAACTCTCCACAGGTTGGAACCTCTAAGCTGCCGGTGATAACCCCATTCGGGTCAGAGTGGGTTAATCCTGACCAGCCCGCCACTCTGACAGTTGCCCCCCTGAGAATTCGAAAGGGTGTCGATCAGATTCAGGCACCCAGTTGTGAGGAACCATATCCTAGTGCCTGTATTCCAACAAATCAGCCTCTACAGATAGACCAAAAGGCTGGTCAGATGAAGCCAAACTTGCACGGCCCGAGACCGCAGCCGCAAAGTGACCGCAGAGCCAACGAATCCCACGCCATTCGGGCAGTTTCCGAATCACCTCCCGGGAACAATGCCATTTTCACACAGTCCGGCCTAGCTGAGGTACGTGACCACTATCCTGTCCCTGTTCCCGCTCCTCCTCCTCCTCCTTCTTCTCTTCCTGCACGGAGGTTTGAAGAAATAGATCACCCCGGAGTGCAGAGGACATCACGGACAAGCAACGCTCTCAGGGCCACAGTTGACGAGATTCGCAAGCTTGTCTCGAGGGAGAAAATCAACATCAACCCTGCCACCAACATTGCACTCCTGCCGAGGTACGTCTTCACTTGCAGCCAGGTTGTAGATCTAGAGAGAGGCAATGCAAAGACTTTCGAGGTATTCTTCAAAGAGGCGGACGATAAGAAGCCTTCGAAACCCAGGGATGGGTTCCAGTCTAAGTACGACAGTGGTATCATCATCGAGGACCCGAATGAGGAAAAGCGCAGCAGTACGCCATCTAGTTGTTGGAGCTCTTGGAGCAGCCGGTCGGGGACTCCCTCAAGATCTGTTGAGTTGAAGTGATATAGAAACATGCGGCTCTCCGGTGATGAGTGCGGTGGGGCAAGGTTACAGTGCTTGAATACCAAAGGCCATATCTTCGCTTTCCAATCACAATAGAAATTAGCGCACAGTTTGTTTTGCTTGATGCTTGGCCAGTTTTGGACCGGTCGAATGAACTCCGGAACCTTTGCCCCGCATTGTTCTCTGCTTCATTTTACAAGTTCTTTAACGAGGTGTTCCATGCATAGAGGGGTAAGCAATTGGAGATTAAAGTTGTGGCCTTGCGATGAGGGGGCTAATCGATGGCCCGAGTTGTGGTATGGAGTGTAAAGCTTCTTACCGCACTCCGGGACGTTCGGTTCGCCTCTCGCTCTATTGCCCAATCAGGGAGGCAATCTGTTGAGAACTGCCGAGGATCATCTCATGCATGAAGAAAAGGCAAGCAACTGGCGGACATGGCGAGGACTCTGTCGTCATCTACTTGTTCCCAACTTTCAGCTATCTATAGAGTTCAGACGATACATATAAGTAGAACACGCCGAGCTCTCAAACTATCAGAGCATACACAAGTACTCTTTGCACATCGCTTGATATCCATGACACTACTGAAATCAAAGTGGACAAAGTGAAAAAACGTTGCCCAGGCCCTACTCGACATGACTGAACCCACCGCCGACGGCTCCATGGCCTCCTGGACCAACACAATCTACAACCTCAACCGCGGTAGCATCGATGACGAGCTCGAGCGTCTCGCCTACAACCACTTTAACATCTGGACCCCTCTCACCGTCGACCTACTCCCTCCCCACATCCTCTCGTCCCTTCAATCCCAAGACCGCCCCCGGGTCGCAGACGTCGCAACGGGAAGCGGCGTCTGGCTGACGTCCCTCGCCGACGACCTCCCACCGCACTCCGAGCTCTTCGGCTTCGACTTCGACAAGCTAAAGTTTCCACCGCGCCCACCAACTCCACCGATCCCCCCGCCACCCGTGTCCCCGCCCCTGCGGCCGGAGCAGCCGAGACTGGACTTCCGGGAGCAGAACGTGCTGGAGCCATTTCCTGGAGAGCTGTGGGGCACGTTTGATCTCGTGCATGTGAGGCTGCTGGCACTGGGGCTGAAGGCCGGGGATTGGGATGGTGTGTTGAGGAATCTATTTGATCTGTTGAAGCCTGGCGGGTGGTTGCTGTGGGAGGACACGGGCGACCTGTTTATGAGGGCGTTTCCGCTGAGCAGAGCGTACGAAGAGTTCTGGTGGGCTAGCATGAAGCACGACACAAAGGCAGGGAGGGACAGTTTGTGAGTTAGCCTATACCTGTCTGCTAGATTCCAGGCCAACCGCGGGGCTTCGCTAATACAAGCACAGAATGCCCGCTGCCCTGCTGAAGAAGCTTCAGAGACTCGGCTTCCAGAGTTGCGAGCAAAAAGTCTGGAGCTCTTGGGCGGCGGACGAGTCAATCCAGGAGAAGGCGTCGAGGGGAGTCCTTCGACTAGTCAAGCCAGGGTTGGCAGCTGTGGTTGAAGATGGTGGCGAGGAGACGGTTCGTACGATGGAAGATGCCAGCCGTATCGAAAGGGAGATGGCACGGGATATCGAGGAAAATGGTGTCCGTATTGGGTTCCATTACTTTTGGAATTGGGGGCAGCGACCGTCATGAAGTTTACTCATTTCTGGTTTTGCCCCTTTCTGAATAATAAAATCATAGCTCGGAGCAAGACGTGGGCGAACCGATATGTAGGTTGTTTCGTGACATGACTACATAAGGGTGTTTCTATCAACACCTCATAGACTAGGCTGGGCCAGAACCTTGTTACTCCAGTCAAACAAAGTGGTCAACGAACTCTCCATGCCTCCCCATGACGAAAGGGCCCACGCGCCCAGGGTAATGCTTAAGAGAACGCCAGCCAGAGTCTTGCCAACATACGGCTCTTTCCTCTGGGTCCTTTGAATCTCCAAGTCGGACCACGTGGGAAAGATGGTCCGAAGCCAGTACTTGTACATCGGATCGAGGTAAATGAAGGTGTTCTTCTTCGTCTTGGAGTTCATCCACCAACTCTGGCAACCGCTGTTGAAAACGAGGGTCTGCAGTTTTTGATGCACCCACGCGAGGTCCTTCTTCTGCGCTTCCGGTTTGACCATGATGTAGTCCTCCTGCGTCGACCCGGTCAAGACAGGTCGCAACAGGCGACAGACGTAGTTTATCTGCCACTCGGAGTGGAAGATAACGGAATGCTGGCCGGTAGCGGAGTTGGGTCCGTAGAGGATGAAAAAGTTGGGAAAGCCGCTCACCACCGTGCCTTTGTAGGCCTCGGCACCGCCCGCCGCGTTCCATACTTGATGAATGTCTTTACCACCGCTACCCTTGACTTCCATGGGAAGAAGCCATTCCTGCGTCAAGAAGCCTGTGGCGAAGATGATGGCATCTGCGTCGTATTGCGCGCCCGTGTCGGTTATTACACGGCCTTGCTCGATCCTTACGACACGCTCCTTCGCAAGGTGCATATGTGGAGAGTGGAGGCACTCGAGATATGTCGCGGTGTTCACACGCCGCTTGCATCCAGGCTCGTAGTCGGGCCTAGGCACATCGCGGTACTCGGCTGGCGCATCGTGCTCGATGTAGTGGTAGGTCGCATCGCGGATCTTTTGCCTCCTCCTAGCGCCGTTGTCCGTCATGAGGAAGGAGTAAAAGACACTTTCGAGCTGCCAAGCAAGGTACATGCGGTAAACACGCATGGATAAGGGCACATATTCCATCATGAGCTTCCATGCGGTGGAATACGATGGGTTTCTCTTGTAGGAGTCATTAACTGGTTCATTCAACAACACTTCGTATGACTTACCCTCTTCGTCCACCAATGCGCGCTCTTCACCAACTGCGTAACTTTGCCTCGAGACCCAGAATTTTTGACCAATTCAGGGACGAACTGTGTCGCTGATGCCCCGTTTCCAAGAACGACAACGGTCTTATCTTTCAGATCAACTGATCAGTCCCAGCGCGCGCTGTGGAAAATGTTCCCTTTGAAAGACTCGGCGCCGACTATCCGAGGCGTGTAAGGCCGGTCCAGAGTCCCGATGGCGCTGATGACTACAGGGGCGACGCGGGTGAGTATCTCGCCCGTGAGCGTGTTTTCGAAACTGCAGGTCCAAGTGGAAGTCTTGGAGTCCCATTGCATGCCGGTGCAAGTCGTATTGAAACGACAGTGCGGGAGAATACCAAACTTTTCGGCTACGGAGAAGAAGTACCGGTGCAGCTCGTCTCTCCCGGGATAAGTGGTTGTCTAGTCGGGCTTCAGGTCGAAGCTGTACGAGTAAAAATGACTCGGGATGTCACAGGCGCAAGAAGGGTATCGATTGTGCCACCAGGTTCCGCCAATGTTGTCCGACTTCTCGTAGATGGTGAAATTGTGATGCTTGAGCAGGCGCTTGAGCTGCACGGCCATGCCGAGGCCGGAAATGCCGCCTCCGATGATGATGACTTCCTTGGAGTTCATGGTAACGACTCAACGTCCAACAACGGTCGAGTCTGCGAATGGAGAAAATTGGTTGACCAGCTCTTTGTCCTGTAATGAAGAGTACGGTGTTCTGTCTTTTCTCCTACCGACCGCCACCCGACGTTCAATCCGCAGATTTATAGCCATTTGAGTCTCAAGCGTACATCCGACTCCTTCCTCGATGTTCCCCATGGGGGAAGCGACCTAGCTCCCGAGGGGGGCACGACAGATCTTCAAAGACGACGATGAGGTGCAGCTGCTAGTGTGTACATGATGTTGAGGCACAATTCACCAAAGGAAAGTGCAAGCGGAGCTTGGAGTTGCCCATATATGTAAATCGCACGCTTCATATGGGTGTGATGACAAATAAGGCGTGCTTGCGCTTGCGGCTGGTTGGCTTAACCTTTGTGCTTCGGCCACCCGTTCAAAAACCAGCAACACCAAGCCTTCCGCCTATTGTTGATCAAATCTTCCTTGCAAACCCTAGATACCAGACTCATGCTCGGCTTTCACGTGGGATTCACTCCAATTCTGCGGAGACGTGGAACATAGCTGGCATGGCAGACTCGACCGCGGGGATCTCGACCCCTTTTGGTGGGACTTACAAGCGGCCCTTGAAGACGAGAACTCCGTCCGGGTGGTAAGCGTTGTTCTGGAGAGACAGTATTGTGAAGAGGAGCCCGGCTGAACAGTCGTCATAGTCTTCCTTGCAGGAGCAGGAAGCGGAAATGTGGGCTTCTCCCCGCTGTCGCAACTGCATGGACAAGTCGCCGACTTCCTGTTAGGCGATGGGACACGGCCCAGATGCCGTAACTGCGAGTACCGTGGTGATGGGTGCGCTTGGGGTATCAAGGTCTCCTTTCACCCGTTACGAGCGCTTCGTCTTTCTGTCGAGGAAGAGGCATCACTTCTTGCCATTGAGGAAACGAGGCGACTAAGTGAGGCTCAAGAGCAAGATAGTACCAGTCGGGGACTCCACAATGTATGTACCACTGTTTGCTGTTTCTCATTTATACTCCCTTGCTATCTAGGATGCTTGTAGCTGACACTTGAAGTTCGTGGACGATACGGATAATATCGTGAGGCAGTACCAACTGGGTCGTCGTAGTGAATCCCTTGGGCTGGGCTCTGATGCAGAGTTTCTCTTGGACAATAGTGACGATGCGTCTTCCTCCGAAGCTGAGCCACCTACGGCAACCGTTGCAGAGTCGAGTACTCGGAGTGATAGCGGATGCGGTACGGACGCTTGTTGGACGCGGGCAGATTTCATCCCCAGCTTGAGTCCAGCTGAAGAAGAGCCTCCCCCGGACTTACCCCCTATTGAGGCTCACATGAGCACGTACCAGGATTCGGCATCGTTACTGGGAGTAAACGGAGCCTTCGCGGCACCATTCTCACTCGGGCAAGCAATTTTTACCGAGGCGTCCCCTTTGCCAGATCTTGACCTACCCATCTCGAAGACGGAGCAAACTCACCTCATGTTAGCTTACCTTCGTAGCACAGGCACCTGGTGTGAGACTACGGACTCAGACAAGCACTTCACCGTCAAGAGGATACACTCGATGATGGAGTCTAAGTCTTTTTTTGCGGGCAGGCAGCCCTGCCGTTGTCTTCCCGGCAGCTTGGCGCGATCAAAGGGCGCTATAGGCAGATTGCATTGGAACTCTACCAGTACACAATCCGGTTGCTCATACAGGAGGACCCTGCCGAAGCCGATACTTCCATCTTGGCAACCTGTACACTGTTGTGTGTCTACGAGATGATGGCATCTAGCGTTGAGGAGTGGAGGCGGCATCTCAAGGTGGGCCATGTGCTTCGAAATGTGCAATCTTGACAATGCTGATTTGGTGCAGGGCTGTGCAGGTATATTAAAAAGCAGAAACTGGAGTGGCTCGAGCAAGGGTATCGTCAAGTCTTGCTTCTGGGCGTTCGCCAGGATAGGTGGGTGACCACTTCACAATCTCTCTCTGCCCTGTTGTACTCAATTTTCAAAGATATATGGGCAGCCTTTACAATCGGCCAGATGACTCTGATCTCTACTGACTGCTGGGTTGAAAATGATTCAATACCACCCGTCTCGGACAGTGGAAACGTAGACGATTACTGCAACCTCGCGATCCTTATCTTTGCCAAAATTGTCAACTTATTTGCATCGGATCTTGTGTCTCAGAAAGCCCAACAGAGGATCTTGATTGAATGATTGTGAAAAGATCTGAGTGAGTGGTGGAAATTTCGTCCCCGAGAGGTCTGTCCCCTTATAAGGGCGGATGCAACCGGGACGAATAGTCCATTCCCAGTCACTATTTTCTCTCGTTCTTCCTCGAGTGAGTACCTGGGCGACTAAACCATGAGCATAACACAACTAACCGTGAGGGGATAGTTTGTGGGAACACCTTTTACCACGCCGGCTCTATTCTTCTGCTCGAAACTGGCCTCGTCAAGGCAGACTTGGTTGGTCAAGATACGGTACGATGACGACCCTCGAGAGGTGATTCAATCATTTGTACGCTGTGCTATACCCGGAAAGACCATGACAGTTAACGTTGTGTCGCCTTCAGTTTGACGCGTTGTGGCATGCCCGAGAACTCGGCGGTATATCGATGTCCAATGATTCCCAGTAGGTGCCCCTTTGCTCGAAGCCTGTTCTTCTCCAGGGCCATTGCTGAACAAGTACGAGCGCCAACTGGGTAAACCACTTACAACCCTTATGCATTGCGGACCGTGCTTTCGGTAACAGCTCTCACCGCGGGCGGCAGTCGGGACGAGATGGGCTTCTGTCTGATACATATGAGTGCTTCGACCACGGTACTGAGGACTTCGCGTCAGAGAAGCTAGCTCTGCTCAGACATCTAGCACAAATCGAGAAAGAAACGGGGTGGAAGACGTCTGAGAGATCTGCAGAGTTGCGGAATCTCTGGGGGTTTGCTCAAAATAATTCGAAATACTAAGTCAAATTGCAGACACGTGGCGTGATCGAAAGCAGCCAACGTCGAAGAGCCCGATACTTTCTGAACGCTTCTATGCTTCAGGCAACCCCTTTTGAAGCTTTGAATCCTCACTTCCCACCTGCAAAATAGGTAAACACCCGAAGTCATGCACTCCTAGGCCGCCCAGTGCCTAACTGAATACACTGCCGCCCTTTTGAATAAATTCAAGGACCACGGGCGATGAGAAAAACTCCCGCATGTCCTTGACGAACATGTGAGGACACTCGAGACTGGAAAAGTGACCCCCGCGCTCGTATTCCTCCAGAACTGGATGTTTGCCGCTTGGTGCGCCCAGTCTTTCGGACACTAGGTATTCGAAAAATCTGTCAGTCCATCTCGCAAGGGAGCAACGGCATGAAGTGACTTACGTGGAGCTGCTCCTTAGCATACATACTGACGCCGGTCGGCGCCGCCACATACGTCTCAAACGTCTTCTCTGCCTCCCTCTTCACCCCGGACGCCTCGCGATAGAACCTCAGCCCCGGCGTGGCGCCCTGGACCCAGTGCATCATGACCAATGTCACCAGGTCGTCGTCTCCCAAATCCTCGTAGATGTCGGCCCAGTCGTGGAACTTCTCCAGGAACCACGCCAAAAGTCCTATCGGTGAATCGCCCAGCGCGAAGCCGAGCGTCTGCGGACGCGTGCGCTGTTGTTCAAGATACCCGCTCTGGTCTACTTCGAAGTTCTTCCACACACGAAGGGCCTCGCGTTCAAAGTCCGAGTATAGGATCTTCGAGAGCCACCAACGGAGGTACGCCGCCGGCGCAGACCACAGTGTGGGCGGCGGGACGGGGAACATGTTCAGGTGCGCCGCCCGAACAGCCTGCGGAAACTGGATCGCGATTGACCGCGTGATGAAGGAGCCGAAATCCCCGCCCTGCGTGACGAACCAGGAGTAGCCCAACACGTCCGTCATGTGCATTTTTTACGCCCTCGCGACAATCTCTGGCCCGACTCCCGACCTGGACGGCGCGGGGGAGAAGCCGAAGCCGGGGATGGAGGGGGCGACGAGGTGAAAGGACGGGTCTTGTGCGGATTGCGGATCGGTCAGGTCGGAGACGACTTTGGAGACTTCAACGAAGGACCCGGGCCAGTCATGGTAGAAGAGAAGGGGGATCGCGGAGGGCGAGTGGGCCTTGGTGTGAGTGAAGTGAAGGGTGAAGGGACCATAGCCGGGGACGTCGAGCTTGACGAGGTAGTGGTTGAAGATGCTGTTGAGGCGTTTCTGGGACCACGTTAGTCCTCAATACGTTTTGGGTATGAGGGATAAGGCGCACTTCTTGGGCGTCCCAATCATACTTGTTGAGCCAGTACTCGGCCAGGTGCTTGACCCTCGCGACCTTAGCTCCCTGGGTCCAGTCGTCTGCACCAAAGTCATCCTGTTCCTCCGGATACCGTGCTGACTTCAGCTTTTCCCTGGTTATCTATATGAAGTTCCTGTCCAGATGGATCGAGTAGGGAACGGCATGGCCGAATTTGAGGTCGCTGGGGACCGTTAAGTTTGCCTGATTTGTCGACATGGTGTTCTCTAGACAACTTACACAGAAGTGATGAGAAACTCACGCCGGTCTCATCTTTGCATGCACACGGCACCGGCTTTTGAAGCTGTTTGTGCCTTCAGACCCAAAGCCGACCTTTCCAAAACTTTGTAATTGAGCAACGATGTCGTCAATCGAGAATGTCCTACCACGCCGCGATGTCAATCGATGCTGAGTTTAGAAGTGTCTAGGGAACGGTAGCCTAATGGGGGAAGTGGGTCAGCGCTTGCGCTTGCACTGGCGACCGCCGGCGCTGGTTGGTGTACTTAGCATGACACGGTCCATTCGGTAACGCACACCAGGGCATATTTGAACTTCTTTGGGTCAGCTCTTGCTGATACCGAACCTGAGTATAAAGCCGCTCTGCGTCAACTGCTTAAGGAAACCCCGTCACTTACCACAATACCACATTGAGAAACAAGCTGTCGACATCAAATGACGTCCATGACACGCTGCTGGCCAAGTCATGCAAGTAGAGCCGCGAACATCCATATAGTGTGGGGTCTCGATCACCAGAGGGGAAGTACAAGGAAAAGATCCCATGTGCACAATCAAGTATCAAAAAATTCCAAAATTGCTTGTTAGCCCTAGAAGCAGCGTTCGTCCCTGAATTCTATGTGCTGTCTTTCTAGTTTCCTTTCAACTTATTCCAAAACGAAGCCGGGTTCTTCTCGCCGCTGACCGGGGGAGGCGATAAAATCATGGTATTCCAAGTTACTTCGCCGTCGACGTACAGGCTGTACTTGAGACTGCTCTGTTCTCCCTCAGCCAGATTCTCAATCGTGAGAGAGCCAAACTTGGAATTGCCAGAGTGGATGTACCTGGAGAGGGGTCAGTTGACGAGACAACATAAGTATTCAGCTATACTTACTTGAGAGCAATGTCCTCGTCATCATTCTGTCTATAGCTGGGCAGAGGCGAGGCGAACTGGTTGAGAGGGCTGCAAGAGAACTCGTAGGCGGCAGCAGTCTCCGGCCATCTCCCACCTGCGGGCGGGGGAAACTTGGTAGCCGCGAATTCGTGGCGGTCGCCCGAAACAACGACAACACCAACGCCTCTCGCACCGGCATCCCACATAGCCTCGAGAACTTTGCGTCGCTCAACCAAGAATCCACCCCACGTGTCCTTGCGGTTGATGGGCCAGTTTTTGGTTAATGGGATCGACGACGCTACTATCTTCCACTTTACACCTTTCGGCTCAGGTCGGTTTAGCCAATCAAGGAAGTCCTCAAGCTGGTGAGCGCCCAGCATGGTCTTCTCTGGGCTGTCGAAGGGGAGGTCGTTATCGGATCGGTATGAGCGGGTGTCCAGCATGAAGAAGCTTGCGGGTCCCTGAACAAACTCAAAGTAAGTCGCACCATCTCTTCGGAGGTTGCTGGTTCCAGCGACACGCGCAGGAGGTGGGTTGGCCAGCTCCTGGTAGTGATGCCACGGCTCGATGGCGGCACGGTAGACACCCGTTGTGTTGGAGGACCAGTCATTGCCAATCTCGTGATCGTCAAGCACGTGGATCCAGCTAAGGTTCTGCGCAACAGGAGCCCAGTCTGGAGAGGCGTAGACGTGACGATACTTTTGGCGATAATCCTCCTCGTACTTCCCCTGACGCTTGGGAACATCGATGTAGATGAAGTCGCCGAGGAACAACATGAACTGCGCCTGAAGCTTCGGCAGCACGTTGGCGAGGTGTCGCATACCTGGGATGGCAAGGGGATGCTCGAATGGGTTGTACGGGAACCGCGGGAGGATACACGAAGTCGAGAGAAAGGTAAACTTGTTATCCGCAAAGGCCGACATCTGACCCGCCCTTGGAGGCGCAACAAACTCGCCACTGTGGTTGTTTGAAGTGCGCCATTCGTAGATCCTCTGCTGTGAATGCTTCAGGGGAATGGTAAGCGTCGTTGTGAAGTCGGTCGTGTTGTCCGTGTACCTCATTCCCCCGCCAACCTGCCAGAGAGGATTGTCGAACGGCGGCTGCGGGTCTTTGATGTGAATCTCCAGGGTGACAGGCATCTTGGTCTGGTCGGGCTCGCGCAAAACGAACTTGGCCTCGGTGGGTGAGACGTAACCTAAGCGTACAAAGGACAGGTCGTCGACCGGGTGGTAGTGGCGAACTCGGAGGAGAAAATCGGCCGTCATCGCAACCAATATGGCATTGACGAGGAAGGTGAGGGCCGAGAGGATAGGGCTAGTCGGGCTGGGCGTGCCAGCAAGAAGGGTCTTCCATGGGCTGGACTTCTCCTTGACAATGACGGTTTCTTCGATCTGAATCTCCTCAGCGACGACATGGCTGTTGATGGGATCATCTTCGGCGTTGTCTTCTGAGACGGTCTCCTTCACAGTAACGTCGACGTCATCCTCAACAACATCGTACTTTGGTTCATTGATGTATCCTGAGACGAAGGATGGCGCAAAGACGGCAAACAGTGCAAAGATGCTCAATGGTACGGCAGCCTACACCATGATCAGTATATGTGCCAAGCCTGGTGATCAAATGTTCGGCAATAAGTGGAACTTACTGGGCCCGGAAACTAGGGTTGCATCCAAACGTTAGTCGACAATTCCCAAAAGTAAAATGTAGCGACTTACCCATCGCAGGAAGAGGTATGAGACCGCCCTCAACGCGATCGAAGAGGTGGTCGCTATACGCGTCTGGATCGTCATGACGTTGGAGGGCTCCGTTGGAGTGGGTAGATGCAAATAGGGAACGCCGGTCGGCTGCAGTCAATTCGAAAAAGGTTGGAGCTGACCTAGCAGATATAAAGCATTTGTAGGGGTTGTCGGTGAAAAGAGAAGAAGAAGGAGCTGCTCCCCGTACAGCCGAGCGTTGAGAGGGCAAGAAAGAAAGTTTGATAGAAGGAGCAGTCTGTGAACCTGCCCTCTAGGAGGTGGAAGCTCTGCTGGACGTGACGTGACAGCTTAGCAGACCTCTGGGAGAGATGAGGTCACTGATTAATGAAAGGCCCCATACGCACTGAAACACTAACGCGCGACAACAAGCCACCTAGGAGTGCGACATGTGAGCGTGGCTGGTGACGATGGAGCTTGTCACCCTGAGAGAAAGCTCGAATGGGGGCAATCTTACCCACGGAAGGAACGGTACGTACTCTCTGGGGAGCTTCACTGGCGTTTGCTGTGTTCTTGCACCACTTGGTCCGTGCGCCTATTCAAGGGGCTACCTTACCTTTAGCGGGCACTAATTTTCCGCGCGCCGAACTTTCAATCGTGGCCCGTTCTAAGTGACCCTTTTGGCGACAGCTTGTCCACAATCCCCGGCATCAAGAGTCGACGATCGACACCCTCACGCGCGCACCCGAGTCTCCCACGCAACACATCATGAGGGTATCCGCCATTACCTGCGGGCTTCTTGCCTGCTTCGTTTCCCAGGTTGCCGCCACGGCGTTGACCTACAAGCTCCACGCCAACGAGAAGGCCTGCTTCTATGCCAAGACCCAGAAGGAGAACGAGAAGATTGCTTTCTACTTTGCTGTATGTTGATAGTGACTTCCGCTTTATGGACAGTGTACTAATTTGACGTGCATAGGTCCAATCTGGTGGCTCTTTCGATGTCGACTACGTCGTGACGGGACCGGGCAACAAGATCATCCTGGATGGAGCTAAGGAGCGCCAGGGCGACTTTGTCTTCACTGCCCAACAGCTGGGCGACTACGAATTCTGCTTCAACAACGAGATGAGTACTTTTGCCGAGAAGTTTGTCGACTTCGAGATTGCCGTACGTCGCCCCGATTTCCACTGCGATACACAATGCTGATTGCACATCCTCACAGGTCGAGAACGAAGTTCGCGCACAGCTTCCCGCCAAGCAGGGTGCCTCTCCCGAACAGCACTCTACACTCGAGGAAACCATTTTCAAGCTCTCCGGCCAGCTCTCGACCATTGCCAGAGGTCAAAAGTACTTCCGCACCAGAGAGAACCGAAACTTCAGCACCGTCCGCAGCACAGAGGGCCGCATCATCAACTTTAGCATGATCCAGTGCGCTCTGATTGTGCTTATGGGAGCTCTGCAAGTGTTTATTGTCCGTTTCTTCTTCCAGGGAGCTCGCAAGGGCTACGTATAAAGGGGCAGTGACAAAAGTTGATTCTGAATTTCATGCGGCGCGGGCAGAAAGGAGTCACCAAGGACTCGTGTATATCACAAGTAAAAGAGGCATGATGTGGTTCACGGTATGAAATATCAACGACGATCAGAATTCCAGCGCTGTTCCCATAAGGTGTGGGTTTATGAAAAGGCTGGAGAATAGTCCCATCAAGCCAGTAGCACTGGTTGCAGGGTACATATTAAACGTTTAACGAGCGTCACTGTTTACTATACACATGACACGATTCGCATGTACTGACACTTGACTGCCGGTGCACTATGCGCTATGGAATGCGATTAGCAGGGTAGCTTGGAGGCAGTATAGGGCAGCCATTCGCCAGCCCGGATATGCTGCCTAAATCTAGGATTCATTGAACAGTTATAACCCCAATCTGGAATAGCTTTCTGGAGCTCAATTGAAACTTCGCTCATGAACTCTTCTAAACAAAGCTGCCCCAAGTCTGGTTCCCTCGTTGAATGTGACACTATCATAGCAGCGCCGTCTGATTGGCTAAATAAGTGGCTGGTGCAACCCAGCCACGGCAGGCTGCAGGTGGAGCAACGGTCAATCCATCTCCGAGCGGCTTGAGCTTCGTGAGCTTCGATAGCAACGGCAGCCTCGCCTGCGACCCAGGTAGGTCCTTTCAGCGACCGATTTGACAAAATCACGACCTGAGACGAATTTCACGAAGCAGCGCGACATACGTGAACACGGATTTGCGACTAGAAGCCGAAGCGCCAACGGGGTACATTACAGCAACATACCACCTCCTAGGAGGTGGATCGCAACTTGTCAATGCCGAGTGGTTCTCGTCATAGTTCGAAACAGCCGAAGAAGCCTAAAGAGCAACACAAGGAGAAGTGGTACATAATCAGGGACATTCTTCAGGAAAGGAAGCGCGGTGCAAATATCGAATACCTGGTGGACTGGGAAGACGACCCCGACACCGGCGAGCGATACCGTCCTACTTGGGTAAGTCCCCTGTTGACCCTTGTTGTGGAGTGGCTCTGACACTATGCAGACCCGGAGCAAGGACGTCACGTCAAAGGCGATATTCGACTGGAGGAAGAAGCTCGACGCGCTCTATAAGAAGGATTACGCGACGCAAACTGAGGAGTCAGAAAGGCAAAGCATTGGAGGGCTACAACACGAGGGCGCTTCTACGCATGCTTCAGCGGCCGACTCGCTTGACAGCAGTCAACCCGTCCAGCCACCACAAAGGCGAAAGAGAGATCAGGTTGAGCAGTCCGACGACTCGGAAGACGACCTCAACCATTCGAAGCGGAGAAGGCACCATAGCGAGGCTCCTTCCTCATTGTCATCGGGCTCCGAGGTCGACACGGATGCCGCGTCGGATGTTCTATACAACAACTCGACTTTCTTTGTGGCAATCCCTTCTAAAGTAGACCACGATTTCTCCGAGTATATCAGTCTATCAGATTCGCAGGGCTCAACTTCACTCGGGTCCCAACCTATCTCAACCCTCGAAGACGAGGACAGCCAGGTTGTGCTCACTGAGAGTCTTAGTCAAAGGACCATCCCCGACTCACAGGACTACTCGGCATTCGATACACAGGACTCACGTGCTTCTAGCAAACGGCTAGCATCGTCTAACAGAAACAAGGAGGGCACCATTACAGATCGTGAGATCCCTGATTCGCAGAAGCAATCGTCATTGAGTAAGAGTACGGCTTCCCAGCCCCCCCTTCTCAGTGCGCCAGACCATCGTTCACCGTTCTTTGTACGCCGAACACCCTTGCAGCCAAGTCCTTCAGGGCCTTCTCGGAACTGTCAGCAGGAGCCGGTGTCGTCAGACTACATTCCTTTAACGCAGGATAGTCCCAAGCAAAGCCGGGTACCAATCCTTGGTGATATCTTACCCACTTTGTTTGAGCCTCAGCAAACGATTGAAGAGCCAGTACCATCACAGGCGCTGCAGTCACGGCCTCAGGTGATATCCCACTCCGTTGCTCGAGCCCCACCTCGACAACCTACACGCGAACGCAGCTCCTTTCCAACATCTATCTCTGACAGGTCGATCCCATCGCATCAGGTTGATGACTTGACCACAGTATACCAGGCCGGACATTCATCAAACCATTCGGCTAGCGGAGACTGCCATCAAGAATCGCAGTCATCCGGGGCACCCATATTTCTGACACAGCCTGCTTTTGATTTCGATATTCTTTCCTCTCAAGCATCTTCGTTGATCAAGAGTTCTTCTGTAGATTCGTCGAGTGCCTTGGCAGTCGACAAAAACGAGAGCGCATCTGAGCAAATCGTTGCCTGCTCGGACACGCAAAACGGTCACAGCCAGAACACGCAACTAGCACAAGTAGTTACGCCACTACCTAATATTTCTGCGAGTCAAAGTGGACCAATTAGCAACAGTGTTGTTGAAGATCCCGTGGTTCCCGACACCGTCCGCCGCAGGCCTTCGCGAAAGCGGTGTCTCAACAGCAGACGTACCAGTTCAGGTTCTACTGGGCCCGACTTTTCCAACGCCAGAACCTCCAGTCAATCGTCAAATCGATCACCTGCACCGCACCAGCGTGACGAGGACGTGGCCTCAGACGCCGACAGCTTTCAAACGTGCTTTGAAAGGCGATCACTACCTCCACAGACTTCGCCCTATAACTCGCAAGACGAAGGCCATTCCGGTCGACATACCAGCCTACTTCCAATCATGGATACACCCAGCGACGAGCCGCTCTCAGCCATTGATGAGCTGATGAGAATACAGGAGGCTGCTTTGCAGGGCACATTGATCGAGGACGGGTTGACCGGTCCAACAACCGTCCCGGCGCACCATCGCGAAGATGGCCCCCCAATGACGGACGCCGTCGATCACGCGTTCTCGGCCTCTATGACCGATCCATCCATCCACATCAACTCGCAGCCTCCAATTGCAAGCGATTGGCATATGGGAGAGCCGATTGCTTCATCTACAGAGATGCCCGTCCTGTCCAGCGCCCCTCCTGGTTCAGCAATTGAGGCTCCGGTCGACGATGCCCCCCGGACAGCCAGCATGGGAGATATATTCCCTGGCAATCTCATGCCTCCCGAGCCTGCTAGCCAATTGCCGATTACTATCTCGCCCTCCGACATTAGCAGATCGATTGAGCCAGATGAAGCCTTGTCCACCCTTCCTCAGCACGATGACCAGCCATTGGAGATGCTGCCGGAGGACGATACCACTGCGGGGGGGAAGAGCACCGCGACGTCACCTGATGCCGAAGAGCCGTATCTTTCAGGCCCCGCAACAGCAGTAGACCAGAGCGAATACTTGGTCACTGTGTCATTTCCGGCGAATATTCGTCCTTTGTATCTAAGCACGTTGACGGCCTACAAGCGTGAAATCGAGAAGTTCAACCTGGCTTTGCAGTCCGATGAGGGATTGCCGGATCAAGCCACTGTGGATTCCATTGGAAGACTCTTTAGCCAGCTTCGAGATATCTGCGACATGCCTGCGCCTCTCGACGGTCCTTCGATCAACGCCTTGTCAGCAATCGATCTCAAGAAGCATGCCATGGGTACCAATAGCAAGTTCTTCTTCGTCGGCCGGTTCCTCGAGCGATTGCAGACAAGTCACAAGAAAATCCTTATTGTTGTGCGCGACACCAACATTGTCGGCTATCTCGAAGCTGTTGTCGGTACCGGAGACATGGCATACTCTCTCAAGGGCCTGCATGAGCTCGAGGGTCAGGACGAGCACTCCTTGCTTATTGTCCTTGTACATACGGAGCAGCCTCTCGTCGACGACTTGAGCGACTTTGACGTCGTCGTTGGCTTCGACAACGGCATCATGCAGACCGATGTCTTGGGTCAATGGGCTGAAATGAGCGGCAAGAAGCCTATGCTGATCAGACTCATGACAACCTGCTCCATTGAACACCTCGAGTTGATGATGCCGGCGGAGCTTGAGGGCTTGGAGAGGCAGAATGCTCTGCTCATTGCCTTGTTCCAGGCAAGGGCTCTCATTGTCAACGACGAGCAGGGCGAGATGATTGATCAGTTCACCTCTCTATTTGCCAGCCAGGCAATCGACCCTGACCCCAGCTTTGGATGGGAGCCTGAACCTATTCCTTCGACTGTCCTCGATTTTTACTCCAGCACCCAGCCCCACACCCAGATGCCGCCCACTGCGGAGGAGCTGACGACCCGCAAGCGCAAAGCCGTGAGTTGTCTTTCTGCATAAAACGGCCGTCAACTAATGCATGAATTTAGGATGACGGGCCGCAACAAATCACCAAGCGTCTGCGCGTAAGCCATTCACCTGGACGAGCTGCTGGCGACATCGATGCGGCAGTCCGCAGCCATCTCAACCCAGACCCATCCCGCCTGTATATCCAGACGACGCAGGACCACCTGGACTCTTTGACGACCAAGGTACGTCGTATGTACCTTCAAACACTGCCAAAGCTAACCCATTGTAGGTCTCCGAACTCGAGTATCAGCTTGAGGAGAAGACGGCCTTGGAGACCAACCTTCGCAAGCACGTCACCAATCTCTCCAAGAGAGTCAAGAGTCATGACAAGACCATCAATCTCATACAGGAAAGACACATGGCTGCGCTTCGGGAGCGGAGCCAATTCGAAGCTCAGCGGGATGAAGCGCAGCAAAACGAAGAAAAAGCCTGGGAGGAGAGTCAACACTGGCAGAACAAGGTAAAGGCCTTGGAAGAGGAGCTCAAAAAGAAAAATGCTACTCTCGAAGAGGCTCTCATCAATGCCGGCACCGTCGCTACGGAGACCTTCAAAGAAAAGACGGAAGAGCTCGAGAAGGCTCTGGAGAAGATTGTAGAGCTGGAGAAGAAGCTCGAAAGTCGCGATGGCGAACTAGGATACGCCAGAGATGCATACCAGACGGCCAACCACGCTAATAGCGAGCTGACCCGGGAGAACCGCGATCTCAAAGAGCAGGTTAACTTGCTGCAGAAGTCGGCGGTGGGCAACCTTGCGCAGGTCCAGAACGTAAATGCCGGAGAGCAGGTCAAGGAGATGCAGCGGCAGATCGTTGAGACCCAGGCCATCTCCAAGGACCGCGAAAAGGAGCTCGCGCGTGTCGAGAAGGAGCTGAGAACACTCAAGAACGGACGAAGGGAAACGAGGCAGCAGAGTGTGCCCCGGAGTCCGAGACTAGGCATGATGAGCCCCAGAACGGGACGCGCCGCGGGGGGTTCGGCTAGCAGGGGGACTTCGCCTACGCCGCACGAGTCGGCTGGCGGCACCCCCGTTCCAGGTCTGCAGTTCTTCAACACGCCGGCCAACGGCAGATGGGGTCACCTAAGAGACTAAGGTGGCAGTGGAAGCCGGGACCCTAGTCCGAGTCCCAGGGGAGGTGGAGAGGACCATATCGTGTTTATCTGTACTGTGTTACTGAGGGGTCGATGTTTAACCCCGTGAGATACCATGGAGGGGACGGGCGGTGTGATGATTGGCTCTGGTTGTTTCCATCAGCTAGATCTAAATAGAAGCCATGCGCGTTGCAGAAAATGTGGCCATGTCCATGTCATGTGAGGCATGTGAACCGTGCCACGGCAACTGCTGTTGAAAGCTACATTCCAGAAACGCGGATGCAGGTCCCAGTGTTATGCACAGAATTGACTCAATTGCTTGATTAACGCCGTGACTATCCATCAACGTCGTGGGTGATCACGGCCGTATGCCGGATGAGCATGGTGTTGAACTAATGAGATTGAGAAGAGCGGTAAGATGGTACATGGAACTTGATTGAGATCACACTACCAGAAAACTCCACCATTCTATCGACTTCACAGACACACACGCGGCAAGCAGACTCTGTTGGGTTTGCTTTTCCCTTCTCTCTCCTCTTTCATTCCCCTGTAGAATATACAAGTTTGGTTCATGGTTAATTTTGGCTCGGCTGGGTTTCGCGCCCCAGCCGCATCCAAGGACTTCGGTTTGATGATCCCGATGGCCCTGCTTTGGGTTTCCCCCGTCGTTGCAGATGGCGAGAAGACTTAGTTCTTCTCCTCGGGGTAAATGTCCTCCTTCAGAGGGACACCGAGCTCTTCCCTCAGGGGCTTGAGCTCCTCGAGGTACTGCTCGTACTGGCCCTTGTTCTCAACCTTGGCCTTGACGCCTGTGTTAGGGGAGATGTTAGCTCATGTCGCATTCAACTGTGCACGGTTAAATGCAGATTCGCGGCATGGGGCGAGATTGCTCGGGCCTGCGGAAAAAATGCATGAATGAAAACGGGGGGAGGAATGGCATACCCTCGAAAATGCGGACGGCGGTAGCGAAGTCATTGACGCGACGGGCGGCCTTGAGGGCGGCGGCGACGACGGAGGGAGAGGGAACCAAGTCGTAGGCGAAGGCGTTGTTGAGATTGCGCTGTTATGCGAAGAAGAAAAAAGAGTCAGCCTCGTTTCCATCAGACCACTTTTGCCGGAACTAGGTTCATATCCCGAGGCCCGCTGCGTACCTGAAGCTCGAAAACGTCCTGGACGCCATCGAATTCCTTCTCGAATCTATTGCCAAAAGTTAGTGATGCCAATCGGAAATCGAATTAATGAGTCGAAGGGTCTCAATGGCTTTGTCGTGTGGAGGGGGAGGCGACGGTGGCATGATGGTCGGGCTAGATCCTCCCAACATCCCTATCTTCCCTCTCGCTCGCCCAAAGAGCCCACCCCCTCCAACCCCAACCCGACAGAGAATCCGGTGTAAATTTCGAACTCACCTCGCGCTGAACTCCTCAAAGGTCTCCTCGGCGTGGTCGCCAGAGCGGAGGCGGGCGCTGGTGCTGAAGGTGTTGGCGGCCGGGACACCCGCAACGACGGGCAGGAGCATGCCGGAGCGGGCGACGAGAGGCTGGCGGATGGGGTTCGCACGGAAGAAGGTGGTCGAGCCGCGAGCGGCGACGCGGAGGATGGAGGCAGACATTTTCGGAGACAGTGAGGTTCGATTACAAGAGGCGGGACGACCGAAGGAGAGAAAGGGACCGATGCGGACGTTGGGTTGTCGCGGGCGGCTGTGTGACGTGGGAGAGGTTTTTTTTATTTTTTTTCGCGCGAAGCTATAGGCGTTTCGTTCGGGATTGAGTCGGATGATGGTGAGTGTTAGCTTTGGTAGGCACGAAAAAGGATTGGATTCTGCGAGATTTTGATTGGATGACTAAGCGGTCGCTTTGGGTGCTGTTGCTTGGGAGAGCGGGAGCTCAGCTCCAGGCCGTGCGAATTGGAATCAACTTGAGCATATCCCATACAAGACGGGTTAGATGAACACAGTAGATGCGCCTTTTCGCACGAGAACCCATCATCAGGCCACTCTGGACGCTTCTCTCCCCGAATCTGGAGATGGTCATACTCATCCTCCCGCCTCTCACTGGTTCCCAGGCCGCAAATCCTTGAATGAGTTGAAGTTTCTTCACTCTGCGTAACAGCTCATCGGAACGCTCCACGGTGTTCGTCGGGTTCTTGGGCGATAGATAAGCACATGAAATCCCAGCTGCAACTCCCCCGCGGGCCGGAGTTGGGAAGCGATTCAAGGTTCCGTTTCACCGGCTTCCCGTCCCATACTACCACACAACGCACACCAAAGAACACGGTGCACGGCAAGGCTGCCAGGTCGGTCGGGCCCCTTCTCAATGGGGCAAGAGTTGATTGGCGAGAGGAAAAGAATAACACGGGGCCGGACCGGGACCAAGATGCCGGAGATTGTGACGGCATCCAGCACAACCTGCGCTCTTGCATGGGAGGAGTCGTCGGTTCGTCTCCAGGTCAATTGGCCGGGGCCGAGGCACAATTTTTTCAATCGACCCTCTTCTCGCATCAAGACGACAGGAACTGACTCTCATCGCCAGCCGTCACTCTTGCAATTGGGCAGCGTAGCCTAAACTTCCGAGATTGCAAGCTGCATCACAACCCTCGAGGTATCTGGTACCTGCGGCCGTGAAGGATGTTTTGGGGCTAGGCCGAGTTGGCAGTGGGTTGGCCCGACCTGCCAACTGGGCCTTATCCAGCACAAGACCAAGACTGCAACGGCCCGTGTCATTGTGCAGCACGTACAGAGAGGCAGTGCTGTCCTCTTCTTTACGGGCACTGAGGCACAGCCAACACCACGCCCAGCCGGAGCCTCTATCCAGACAGTTACCGTGGCCAATGGCTAGCGCTCCCTGTAGTGCTGCCCCGGGTTCTTTGCTGCAGGATGCTGGCTGGTGACATCGACAAGGTCACGTGCCAGACAATCTGTGCCTTGGAACCTTGAACAGCGACCAGGAGCCCAAATGAGCATAAGCCCAAGAACGGCCTCTGATTGGCTGCCCCATGTCCTGCCAGCGAATCACATGCTGCACGATCAAATGAGGGCCGCGAAAATGGCTGCGCGACAAAGTACAGGGTACCTGGGCCATCTCGATAGGAATTTTCCCCTTTTGACCATCTCAACAACTTTTCGCATCGCTGCTGCCACAGGCCCTCCCGTCCTTCCTCCCTCCTCATAAACCAACTCGTGTGCCCGTGGCGTTTGACGGTATCCTTTTGTCTGACCACCTCCCTCCCCTCGTCAACCTCCAGACTGTCTGTCATCGGGTGTCCCGCGGCGGGTAGAGTGCTTGCTGCAACTTGTCTCTTTTTTCTTTTCTCGTTGCTTCTCGTCACTCCTTAGGCTCTGCCTCTGTTTGGGTTGTGTCTATCGACGCTCTGCCGCCGCGCCGCGTGCATAGCTCAACGCTCATCCCGTCTGTCATCAGAAGATCCGCATCTTCCGCGACGTGTCCACCAGGGCAACCCGCATCGAGACCCACGGTCATAACAGAAGTTCTCGTCGCAAATCTTCCCAAGGAGACCATCGCGCCAGATTCTCAACCTCATCCCCTCGAGCTCGAAGAAAACAACCCTCAAGATGGCAACCCAAGCCCCCTCCTCGTTCTACGAGCAATTGCCCCTCCCCACACTCGACCGCCCCTTTGGCATTCACCTATGGCCTCTGCTCGACAAGGTCTGGACTCCCATCGTGGGCTACCCCGTGAGCGAGTTCAGATTCGTTCCCGGCGTCACGCCCATGTCCACCATCAAGGAGGCCGGCATTTTTGTCATCATCTACTACACCATCATCTTTGGCGGTCGCGAGTGGATGCGCAACCGTGAGCCCTACAAGCTCAAGGGTCTCTTCCTCGCCCACAACCTGTTCCTCACTCTCATCAGCGCCGGCCTTCTTGCTCTCTACATCGAGGAGCTCCTGCCAACTGTTGTGCGTGGGGGCATTTTCCATGCCATCTGTCACGCCGAGGGTGGTTGGACCCAACCTCTTGTGGTCCTCTACTACGTTAGTTTATCGATCTGTGTACTTCTTCCAGCAACTGACCATCCCAGATGACCTACCTTACCAAGTACCTCGAGCTGCTGGACACGGTGTTCCTTTTCCTCAAGAAGAAGCCCCTGAGTATGCGTATCGAGATCCTAGCCTGGTAAAACCCAGCACTAACAAAAAACAGCTTTCTTGCACTGCTACCACCATGGCGCGACCGCTCTCCTCTGCTACACCCAGCTGATTGGCTCCACCGCCGTTTCATGGGTTCCCATCACCCTCAACCTCGGCGTCCACGTTGTCATGTACTGGTACTACTTCCAGAGCGCGCGCGGTGTCCGTATCTGGTGGAAGGAGTGGGTCACTCGTTTCCAGATCATCCAGTTCATCATCGATCTCGGTAGGCCCCAATTCATATTGCGCAGTCAATAAGCACACGCTGACGGTCACAGGCTTCGTTTACTTCGCCTCCTACACCTACTTTACCTCGACCTACTTCCCCTGGATGCCCAACGCCGGCCAGTGCGCTGGTGAGGAGTTTGCTGCTTTCGCTGGTATCGGCATCCTTAGCTCCTACCTCGTCCTCTTCATCTCTTTCTACCTCGCGACCTACAAGAAGGGCGGCAAGTCGCAGACCCGCAAGTCTCTCCGCCGCATGAGCCAAGCTCCCCTTCCCGATCCCCACAACGTTGCCTCAGCCGTCGCCGGCCACTCCAACGGCAATGCCAAGGCTAGCGGAGCCAAGGCCAACGGCTCTACGCCCCGGTCCCGCAAGGCCTAAGACGCTGGCATCTCGAATGCCGCCCACGGTGTGGAATGTATATATGCGGATGACCGTACAAGCATCTGGGGATTTCTTTGCCGAATATCTCGACGGCTTACACGTTTGGATGTGGAGAAAAATCATTCTTGGCTTGATGGTATGCCCTGGCCGCGCGACGACGACGACCATTTGCGGCGCGGCCCTTTTTTCACAACTGTGTATTACTGCATCGTCCCCGCACGACTGGCGAGGGACGCTTTGAAAACCAAAAAGAGCCTGCTGTGGTGAGCAGCGGGCTCACAGTTGGACGTGTATGACGACCTGGGAGGCTGATGACGTTTGTATGTTTGTGTGCCTTTGGCGAACTAGGGGTTGGCTTCGGTCGGTGGGCATCATTTGCAAAGGACGAAACGATCTCCGAGTGGGCAGCAGGGGCCACGCTCCTACCCGGGAGGAAACAAACTTAGAACATTTGTAATTTTCCTTATGTTTCTTGTGTCATAGATGGAGTGGCCGTCGCCTCGATTTGGAGGCTGGCGCCGCTTGATACTAATACTCTTTCACTACGATGCAGCCAACCTAATCTGGCCGGTGACAAGTCGACGGACTCGCAGGTTTCCTCTGGACGGGGCCCGTGGTCAACCTTGGCCATGCGGTTGTCCTTAGTGGTATGTTCTTGCATTTCTTACATCCCCCTTTCCATCCCAAATGATGAGTAACTCGCGTTATACCCAGCTCACTCAGACGCACAATATGTGCGGGTGCTGAGAACACGTTTGATCACATCTGATTCATTGGACGTTAGACATTTCACATGTATTGTAGAAGAGTCGTTTGGGGCGTTCAAGATGGCTAACTATCTTCAGGTGCGCTTACTGAGCTTGGCAAGAGTCGATGCCTGGATGAGGAGAATAATAAATAGAAGAATACGATGGCTTGGGACATACCAACCTAGTCTTTGTCCACACCAGGGCGATAGTGATTTCATGGCTTCGTGAGCACGAGACCAGATTATACTCGAGCCCAGGTCTCCAGCATGAGGACAGTGCGGAGCCTTTGCTCGAGGAATGCGACTGGACGTCTCCCAAAAGATTCCCTCCATGTATGATTCTTTGCGCCATCCGGCTTCACCCAAATCGTATAGACAGAGTACCTTCGTATAATACTAAGCTCAAGACTCGGCTAGTATTTTGGTTCATTGTGTTGTTCCAGGGACACTGGAAGGGGCCAAGGATCATCCCCACGCTTTCCCCCTATTCCATGGACATGCACGTTATCCATCGACACGTACCACCTAAGAGCAGCCTTCAACTTATACCCAGATCTCGATGCTACCATCGTCGTCATTTTGACAGTGTTCAGCCCGCAAGTCAGCCTTTTGATGCACCCGCTACTCAACCTCGCCCCCAAAACCGACTTCGCGGGCCGTCTTCCTGCATGAACGCAGGCCAATGAAGGCTGGTCCCAACTTACCCGATTCGCACCCATGCTAGGGATTCCAGCTTCCGGACTGGTGGGATTTACACACGAGCTTCCTTCAAGCAAGACACTAAGCTATATGCGAGTAACTCCGCCTTCTCGGTACGCCATCGACCACGTCTTCGGGCACACTCTAACCTGAATATCCCAAACGCTAAGGTCATTCAATGGCATTCTACCACGCTACGACGTGCAGTGAGACCAGACCTGAACGAAATCCTCCACGTTCGGACAATGCATTGTAGAGCTTACCCGGTGACTGGAAAGCGCCCCTTAGTCTTACAAGCCCGTGTAGCCGGTAAGGAGAACACCTATAAAGATGACCGAAAGTCCGCGGTAAAATCAACCCTTTTCTACCAGCCCATCCAACGCAAGAAATGTCAATTCCGGACCACGATGATCATCCTCGCCAGCCTTACCCTTTCCCTGTTCATGCTACTCGCAAGAGCAGCATGCTCTCCCACAACCTCGCCAACAGCCCACACTCTGAATGGGACATACGAAGGCCGCCACCTTCCTGAGTTTGACCAGGATCTCTTTCTCGGCATCCCCTACGCCCTCGGGCCCCGTCTCCGTAATTCTGTACCCCTGAACGAGTCGTGGACTGGCGTCCGCAATGCCACTCGCTACACCGTTGCCTGCTACGCCGATTACTACCCGGGTACTCTAGAGTCTGTCGGTGCTACCGTGGGCGAGGACTGCCTGAATCTGAACATCATCAGGCCTTCTGGAACGACCTCATCCTCAAAGCTCCCCGTCGTGGTCTGGATATATGGTGGCAGCTTCACCTCTGGGTACGGTGGAGATGGGAACACCAACACATCCTATGTCATACGTGACTCTGTCGAGAACGGCACCCCAATCCTAGCCATCACCATCAACTACCGTCTCGGGTTCTTCGGCTTCCCAGGCGGACACCAAGCGGTTGCAGAGGGCATCACGAACCTGGGCCTAAAAGACCAACGACATGCCCTGCGCTGGATTCAAGAGAACATTGCCGCGTTCGGCGGCGACCCCAACAAGGTCACTCTATGGGGCCAGTCCGCCGGCGCCATATCTATCGGACACCAGATCCTCGCCTACGGCGGCAAGGGCGCCGAGGAGCTATTCAGAGGAGGCATCCTCGTGAGCGGCAGCGCAGGCTTAGCCACAAACATGCTGTTTCCTACCCACCCTAACATCCTGAAAGCGTACGACGATCTCCTGAACGCGACGGGCTGCACCGATGCTGACCACACATTGGATTGCATCCGCGAGGCTCCTGCAGATATTGTTTGGAAAAGCACTATTGGCGCCTCGTTTCCCTCCTGGTGGCCGAGTATCGACGGAGATTTCATCCGGAAAACCCCCACGCTGCAAATTCTCGAAGGCGACATTGCCCCCGTCTCCGTCATCGTTGGCGCCAACAACGACGAGGGGTTGTTAACGGCCAACACGGTTGCCGCCTCTGCAGAAACCGAGGCCGATGTCGCATTAACTCTCCGCCTCCAGTTTCCAGCGGCGAGAGACTCAACCATCCAGAAAGTCCTGGCCGCTTATCCCGTCGACGCTCCCAATCCTCCCTACTCCCTGCCTGTTGGCCCGGATCCGGCAAACGACATATTCTGTGCAGCCCTCCGCGAGGCCAACATGACTTGCGGTGCGCAGTATCGCAGGATGGCGAGCATCTACACCGACTACGCGCAGGTTAGCGGCCGGCGGTTGACGGCGCGGGAATGGGCTCGGGCCGGGATCCCCGCCTACAGCTACCGCTTCGACACGAACCCGACAGACATTCCCATCGTCAAGAACGCCCTCGTCCCGGGGTTCTCGACGCACTCGGCAGAGTATGCGTACTTCTTCAACTTTCCGCCCGAGTACTACATGCACGGGTTGAACCCGCCAGTGCGGAACGTGTCGTCACACTTGACGCTTTCGAGGAACATTGTCGACAAGTTCATTGCGTATATTGCCACAGGCAACCCCAACTCGTTCTCAGGTACGTTTGTGCGATGCGGAATGAAGACGGAGCTGCGCTGACCCTCGACAGTCCCTGATGTGCCCGAGTGGCCGAGATATTCCGTCTCGGAGCCAACAAATATGGTCTTCAACGCTACCTTCGCGGACAACACAATCTACACGCACGTCGAAGCGGACACCTGGCGCGAGGAGAATCTGGAGCTGTGGGTCAAGTACGCTGTAGAGCTCAGCTTCAACAGCAACTGGCGTCCGTAATAAGTTGTCTCGAAGGGGCCATATAACGCTCGGCTTGAACTGTCGCCTTCCAGACGTGGGTCTGTCGGCGCTTGTCGAGGCCATGGGTCTTTTCTTCTTCTTTTTGCGTGATACCCACGCGGACATCTACGAAGGATGCAGTCCAGCCATAACACCAAAGACGGGCAAAGTTGCCCCTGATGCCACCTCATATAGTAATGTCAAAGGTCTGTAGGATTGAGCATCAGACGTGTTCTCGACCATGCCCTGCCTATGTCTTCAAGTTAGAACAGATGAGTAATCTGCCATGAGCCTGTCGTTGAGATGTCCCTCATCTTTGTGCTGGCGGCTAGAGTCAGTAGCGTTGCAGGAGCACGAAAAAGACAAAAGGGGGGTTCTCTCAAACGGCTTATGGCATTCGTTTCGTGGCCCGCCCCGACGGCGAAAGCTCTCACAATATCCATTACATACTCTGTCTTCTCCTTATCCACCGTCTTGAGCCTTCAAAAGGCCGCCGTCTCCATTTCCCCAATAAGGGGTGGTGGTCTTGTGTGAGAGAAAAAAGAACAAAGATGAAAAGTAAAAGACACGCATGAGTGAATTACTTGTTACATGATAGTGGTCTCTTCCTTTCTTGTATCAGGTCGTGCTCCTCCTTTTTTCAGAGAGACCCTCTACGAATAAACAACAACTGGGTGGTGGTTGATTGATTTAGTAGTGCCAGAAAAACGACCAAGAATAAAAAGGAAAATGTGGTTGAAAAAGCAAGTTTTGCTGCCCAAAATTTCTCTCCGGGACAGTTTCGCAGCGGCCGTTACG
Source organism: Colletotrichum incanum (assembly GCA_001625285.1). NCBI lineage: Eukaryota > Fungi > Ascomycota > Sordariomycetes > Glomerellales > Glomerellaceae > Colletotrichum > Colletotrichum incanum. The sequence continues at coordinate 241,459 of LFIW01000095.1, forward strand.
CCCAGAAACAAGACGGTAGCCTTCTCTCGTCATTCTTTCCCTGGCTCTCATTGTGAGAAAATTCATGGGATCGAGCGGGTCGAGGAGGCCCCGCCAGACCATGGTCCTAAAATGCATCTTATCCCGCCTCCAACCAACCCGCCGTTTCCCTACCAATCTTGAGAAGAAAAGTTGAAGAGATGTGCAACGCCGTTTGCAATCAGAGAGAGGAATGTTTGTGTGTGTGTGATGTGGTGTGTGCGCGGTGACCAGACTGGTGACCCTGAAAACGCTACGATCGGGCCTTTGCGGCCATGTTGGTGACAAATGAAAAGTAATCGAGTCAAATTGTTTTGGGGCTTGAGCTACGCCCGAGAAGCAGAGCTGTGTGGTACTCTGTGCAGTCTGATTGTCTCGCACTCGAGGCTTGTGCAGTGGCTACTGCCGACTGATGCCGGACGAGGGGACTTCAGTAACTCGGCTGATGAGATCAGCTGGATATCGAAAGTCGTAAGTACGTAATGGGTCATGATCCATTAGATGTGGGCGACAGCCAAGCTGGAAGTGGTTGACGCGAAAACATCGCCTCAAAAGCCAGTACGGTCTGACTGTTATGGACTGGCGGGCGGGACTCAGCAGGACTGATACAGCAGTAGCGGCTCTCCCACGTTTTCGATTTCGGGAATCGTGCACTTCAGGTCGAAGGCTTTGGACAGCACAATCTTGAAGATCTGCAAGGGGTCAGTGTCAGGCCGCAAAATACTATTTGGGGACTCACCTTTTGCACGTTGATACTATGGCTCGTGCTGGAGAAGATCAACGCAGCGCGCATCGCCTTTGCGAATCGGCGGGCCTAACATTGTCAGTCACTGAAGGAAACCAGCAAGCTTCCGACCTACCTGATTCGAGATTTCTTCTTGGTCCTCCCTCGGAAAGTTGACAAAGTGGTCATACTTGGTGCCCACAAGAATGGGAATGGCAGTCTTGTTGAAGCCCCTGCCTTGCCGGTACCATTCCTTGATGCTGTTGAGCGTGCTCTTCCTTGTCAGGTCAAACATGAAGAGGATGGCAACGGCGTCGTTGCAGACCAACGGGAGCATGTTGACGAACTCGCGCTGGCCGCCCAAATCCCAGATGGAAAAAGTAATCTCGGTGTTCCGGATCGAAATGGTCTTCTCCATGAAGTTGACGCCCAGTGTCTGGATGTAGTCCTCGTCCCAGCTTCCCTCCACATACTTGACCATCAAACTCGTCTTGCCGATTTGCGCATCTCCCACCATGCCAACCTTGATGACGACGTGGTTGCGACCGTTGCTGGCAGCGGCCTCTGCGCCGGCGCTGCTGCGCGAAGCATGGTCGGCGTAACCTTGTTGCGCGCCGGCGCCAGACAGACCAGAGGCGGGCCTCGAGATGGGAGGGGCGTTCATAGGCAAAGGCGGTGTGTTGTAGCGATCCGCTTGTTGCTCTTCTGGCCGCGGGGATTGTGGAAGGCCCTGATCGAGGGGCTGACTGGGTTGATGGCGCTGCTTCTCAGAGTAGTCATAGCCATTGTTCTGGACAACTTGCGGAGAGGCATCGAAACCACCAAGGGTGTCGTCGGGGTGCGGCGGGGCGGAAATGTGATCGTGCTCCATGTTATCGACTGCGTCGTGGAACTGGGCCGGTGACCCCGCGGATAGTGTTGAGGAATCCAGCGTGGAGGTTCGCGGGTGCGGGACAGGAGGCTCTGTCTCGAGCGAGGAGACGAAAAGATGACGATGTTCGACGCAGCCGCTTTGGAAACGACGAGGACAAATGGCAGTCGGCGCCGAGTCGAAGGATAGACAGAGAGGGCCGGGGAGTGAGCGGCAGGTTTCAGTTTGGGCCCGACGATGGCTTCATGGGCACTGCCAAGGGCGGCGCGGCGATCGATCGGGAGCGGAGAGCTGAGTCGAACTTCAGCTGCTCAAGCTGGTGTCTGTCACTGATTAGAGTTGGCGACGTAGAGGCTGCTCGCAGGAGGTGAATCGTGAGGCAGGACGAAGGGAATGAATGTCAGGCGAAGATGTCTCACCTAGCCTCTCCACACATGGAGGCAGAGGAGAGAGGGACAGGAGTGTGTGGTGCGGTGCGGCGAGACAGTGCAGTGTGGAAACAAGAGACGGGATTGGACGACGGACTGAAGCAGGGGGTTGCCCACCTCGAGCTGGAGTCGAGCCGAGCAATGAGAAGAAGGGGCTTGTATTGGACGTAACAAACGTACCGGTCGTAGTAGAGCAACGTAGTGTGGCTGTCGTTGGCTGGGCCAAGTAAACAGTTCTCGGGGCGGGACTAGACAGCAACGGGGACCTCGTTTTGTCTTCGTCTGAGAGCCGAGCAGAGCCTAAAGGGAGATAAGTAGAAGCCAGGTGATTATCCGTGGACCGTAAGGCAAGGCGAGACGAGATGACGGTCAGGTATCGACGGGACGGGATGTCGATGAGATGCGGCAGTGCGGTGCGCAGTGGCAGAACGAGGTCATGGAATGTACCGAAGCGGGCCAGGGCAAAATGGGGGGATGGGGATGGATTAGCGGAGATCCAGCCAAGCAGCGTGGATGTCAATGTCAAGCGACAGGGCAGTCGAGTTGTGAATGTGCAATGGGATATTGTATGAATAAGACAGGATTGAGGAGATGCTTGTGCGACGGTGTGCTTGTGCTGGTCGCCGTGTTTTGGTGAGGGGGACGGGGCCTTCTCCCAGTGTACCTGTGCAACACAAGTGCGGTGCAGTGCCAGGCGCAATTTTTAGTGAAGGGCGCCAACGCAGGAAACGCAGGGAAACGGCAAGTCAGGGCGCCCAGCCGAGGCGCTTATGGCAGATCGAGGGAGGTGCGACAGGGGAAAAGGGAAGAAGCGGCCAGTCAGAGGCCGCAGGTGGACGCTTGGGGGAGACCGATGATGACGCCAAAATTTCACAACTCGGCCACGGTTGTGTGGGGAAAACGCGAGGCGGACGCGTTTTATGTATTGTGTCGATTTAATGTTTGTTCTGGCTGGTGCAGTAGGTAGGCACGGATTCAGCTGCCCCACACGACTTGCCCATTGCACTAACATGGGCACAAGAGATTAGTGGCATTGGTGCTGTTGCTTCCGAGGATTATGGATGCTGGGCGATGGGCCAGGCGGCATTTATGGATGGCTTGACAAGACGCACTTGTGCTACGATATAATCTATTTTCCCCCCCCCTTCCATCCTCACCTCAACTTGGTCATCGCAACTCGGCGGTCCACTGGCATCCCCTGGTTGTCCTGTTCTTTGGCGTTCCGGCGAAGCGGAAAGAAGCCCAAAAGCCCACCGGCCCAGTGGGACTCGACGGTGGGCGGAACGAGGGGAACGGCCACTGAGACCAAACGCTCAAACGGACCAACCGAGATCTCCTTTGCTGACCAAACAGGCTACAACCTTCGAGGGCGGTGAAGTCATGTCGTAACGCGAACAAAGGTCGCCTTCGATGGGTGTGGACAAGAATCATTGAACAAATTGGTCATTGTTGACATTTGATGTTGTTGTTTCCGACAGGTGACATTGGCTTCCCTTTTTTGCTCTTGCAGCTGCAGCTCGTTGTCCGGTAAAGCCGCAGCGTCCAATGTCAACAAAACCCCCAATGTCAACAACCGATGGATGCGCCCAACCATTTGACCTTAGCCAGAGACCACGCGACATGGGACGATGCACGGGGCCCAGCGAGCAGGCGTCAGACCGTATGTCCATGGCGAGGCGATGAATAATTGACCTCTGCCCTAGACGAACGTATGAAGTGGGTGACGCCACGAAAAGAGAGGAAAAGTCAAGACAAAACCCTCATGCAATTTCGCTCGCACGAAATGGGTAAATCATGCAAACGGCTTTATGCCGTTGAATAGCACCCGCTCAGCCCTCGACAATTGCACGCCAAACAGACGGGAGACTCCCGGGTGGCCTTACGACGTGTTCCTGGCCCGCTCCGTCCAGGCCCTTGGATTCATGCCCGGGACGTAGGCAAATTCATGACCGCGGGGCTCCCTGCCTGCGCGCGAGTGCCCTTCCGGGTCCCCTGGCGGTCCTCGGCTTCCTCTCCTATCGCCCTTCCTGCGCGGTCTCTTATCGCTATCAATGCCGGGCCGATGGTAGCCCGTCGCAGCGAATGACTAAGGCGCCCGAAACAGTTATACCCGCTCTGATTGGCCCAACAGCTCCCTGGGATCAAAGTGCCCGGCTTCGGCAGGTACGTACCGATAACCTATCAGCCCAGGCCTAAATTCCCCAGAGCTCTCTCAAGTCGCTTGTTCTGACCTCATTATCTCCAATCCCACTTCCAACAAACCGCATTCCTCAACGCCCTCACGACCGTAACAATGGCTTCAATTGCTCGCAGCATGAGGGCAGTCCGCCCCTCCGCCCTCTCCCAGATCACAAAGGCCGCTCCCCGCGCATCTTTCCCCCGTCCCGCGCAGCGCGCCTTCTCTACAAACCCCATCAGTGAGCTCTATCCCGTCTCGGCTACCGTCCCGAAGCACCAAGACTGACCCTCGGATCTCTTCCGAACCATCCTTCCAGGCTTAATACGCAAGTACACAAAGGACCACGAGTGGGTTGACCTCAACGCCGACAAGAAGACGGGCGTTGTGGGTATCTCCGAGTACGCTGCCGAGCAGCTGGGCGACGTTGTCTACGTCGAGCTGCCCGAGGAGGGCGCCCAGGTCGCCCAGGGCGACGCCATCGGTGCCGTCGAGTCCGTCAAGAGCGCCGCCGACATCAACGCTCCCATCAGCTGCAAGGTCACCCAGGTCAACCTTGGCCTCGAGGAGAAGCCCGGCACCATCAACAAGGTCCCCGAGGACGACTCCCACGGCGGCGGCTGGATTGCAAAGGTCGAGGTCGATGAGGCCGGCGTCCAGGAGCTCGAGACTCTCATGAGCGAGGAGGAGTACAAGGCTTTCACCGCCTCCGACGATCACTAGATGGGGAGAGACGGAGGAATAGTGCGGTAAAATAGGGAGCCTGGCATATGGTCTGCATACGGCGGCAGGGTCTTCGCCAAGCGGGTTTTCACTTAGGGTTGCGGTTCAAACCACATAGAACAATGAAATGATGGTCATCAAGCCCCATTCAGGGAGACAGTCTATTCCGGTATCATGCCAATGTCGTTATGATGAGGGGTTGGTCGCTTCCGTCGCCGTCTGGTTACCCGGCCGTACTTGGTTGATGTCGTCGAGGATCTGTTGTGCGCCTCCATCCACCAGGTCCTGTGCCACCAGCTTGCCAAAGTCGTCGGCCTCCTCTGCGGTGGCGATTGCCTCGGTTCTCTCCGCGTCCACCCCGTGCGTGCCGTCGACGTGCACCACCGTCGCCTTGAGCCGCAGCTTCTTGCCGTTCTCGACCCAGGTCGTCTCAACGCCGATCGGCACGCTGCACCCTCCCTCGAGCGTGCGCATGACGCTCCGTTCCGCGACACAGGCCAGCATTGTCGGCTTGTCCTCGAGCTCCTTGAGCACACTCAGTACCCGCTCGTCGCCCATCCGTGCCTCGATGCCCAACGCACCCTGTCCGACGGCATGCAGGGTGCCGCTGTTCTCCGACTCGAGGAACTGCGAGATACGCGCGCCGTAGTCCATGCGCAGCAGACCGGCGGCCGCGAGGATGATGGCCGAGAAGGGGCCCTCCGGGTCGTCGCACTTGCGGAGGCGCGTCTCGATGTTTCCGCGCACGTCGGCGAACTTGAGGCCTGGATAGCGGCGCTTCAGCTGTGCAATGCGGCGCACGCTGCTGGTGCCGATGACGCTGCCGTCGGGCAGGTCCGCGAGGGCCTTCCAGCCGTGCTTCTCGACGAGGCCGGCCTTGAAGACGACGACGTCGCGCGGGTCTTCGCGCTTGGTCACGCAGCCGAGGGTGCAGCCGTCGGGGAGCGTTGTCGGCATGTCCTTGAGGGAGTGGACGATGATGTCGAGCTCCTTGGCTACGAGCTTAGCCTCGAGCTCCGATGTCCACAGGCCCTTGCCGCCGAAGTTGTACAGCGCCGTGATCTGGTCCTTGTCGCCCAGAGTCTGCATGCTGTGAACCTCAAACGATACGTCAGGTCGCGCTTTGGAAAGGCCCTCGACGACGATCTCAGTCTGCTTCATCGCCAGCGCCGACCTGCGCGTGCCAACATGGATGACGCCGCTTTCGGCGGTGGACGGAACGGCGGCCATGTTTGGTGAATTGATAAGCAGTATGTCGTCTCAACGCATTCGATGGCAATTGTTCAGATCGACCGAGGTCAATTGCACACGGTTTGCTGTCTGTCGTGCGGTGTGTCGAGGGGTCGTACGAATTTTGGGCCGTATTTTGTCACAAGGAGAGCACTCGGCAGGGTGTAAACGATGGCGGGGATGGAGGGGTAGGTAGCACAGGTATGGTGATTCGATACCGTAAAAATACTGTGAAGAGCACTGTGCATGCAGGGTCCCAGGGGTCCACTTCGCGCCGCATCTCCGAGCTCCCGACTGCATCACACGTCGCCAAACCGAAGTTGGCAGTGACATTGTCTTTGGTCATTTCTTGACCCATGTTATCACATATTCTGTCCTCGTGCATGAGTCGCAGTGAACATCCATTCAAATGCGATGGAGACTCGGCTTCGGCTCGCAGGGCGGCTTCGGCTTCGGGTCTCGCAACCAACCAGACCTGCTTTCGAAGTACTTCCTCGTGAGAACATATGTTACCTGTAGGTAAAATTAAAGGGTACAAATTATACCAGTGCCTGACAGGATGTCTCTCAATTACATCGGAACTAGGGTCAGAATGTGTATCAGAGCATCCGACATGGTGGAGAGCAAACAAGTCTGACGTGTCGGGGCGCAGAGTACGCCACAGCATAGCACGATGGCCGTGACTATCCTCCGATTCTCCTATTCTCCTTAAGACAGCGGCACAAGGGTAAGGTGTCTAACCTGAAAGCTCAGTGGATGGTCTCACTGATGCTAAAGCTCGAGGACACTCCAGCGCAGGCTGAGGAGCACATGCAACACCAGTCTCCGTGTCATTGAGCGGCAGCCCGTTGCTCTGGGCCTTGACGTGGTCAGCATGCTCTCAACCTCATCGAGTCCTGTTGCACCCGCATCATGGATCGGTTACTTTGTGGTCTTCAAGGTCGGACTGGGGCAAGTGTCGGGGTTTGATGACACTACGGCGCACAGCTGTCAAGAAGCGAGGCGGGCGTGAGCTTGCACGCTGGCGGCATGCTGGCCGTGTATACTCTTGGGATAATACAATATACGATTCCTTGAGACACCCAGCGAGTCATTACTATGTTTGCGTGTCAATTTTTCCGTGGGCTTGAGTACTTCATGAAGAGATTGAAAAAGCAGCAGGACTAACCGGAGACACATCACTGTCAAGGACGTGAACACATCGACTCCGTCCCGCTCAGTGCGACCCTCCTCACGGGTGGAACGGACAACGTGTATGCAACCTCACGCCGAGCCCTCGAAGACATTGTCCGGCGCTCGATCGGTTCCGATTTCATATCAAGATCTTACCAGCGAGCACTCTTTATGTGTCGTTGGCGACGTATAAAGATGGCCAACTCGTCGTGCCCATTAACCGATCACACTATTCTTGTCCTCATCTTATCTTGTAGATCATTCAGTAATCGATCACATCTCAAAGCCTACAACCATTGACCCTCTCGCAACCATGAGGTACATCTTCTTCACTCTAACCGCTCTTCTGGCATGGGCCTGTGCCACGCCCCAGGACCCTCAGGTACCAATCTCGACCTCCATCACAACCCTCACCGTAACTGGCCAAACGGTCCCCGTGCCCACGGAGCCCATCCCGAACAACCCCGGACCCGTCCCCGCGCCTGTGCCCTCTGCGCCGGTCCCCTCCGACCCGTCCCAGCCCGCGCCTCCTGCCGGCGGCCCTCACTGCGTCTGCGGCGCGACCTACTGCGGCAAGGTCCTCGTCGGCTTCCAAGGTATGTGGCTCCTCAGAGCCCTGGCCCCTTCAACCATAGCTTTGCAAGGGGGAAAAAAAGCCTCTGACATCAAACCAGGCTACACAACCGAGCAAGTCGGCCAAGGCTACTGCTCCACCCCCGGCACGGACTGCGCCTCCGCCGCCCCGGCCCCAGAGTCCCTCCAGGACAACCTCTTCGTCTGCATCTGCCCGCCGGGCCAGAAAGAGGGCTCCACCATCGAGCTCCTTTGCACCTGCCAGGGCCGCTGCAAGAACGACAAGCCCGACTTCATCGGCCGCTGCGAGACGCCCTGCAATCTCGGGTGCGCCTCCGTGGCGCCGGCTTCGTCTCCAGCTCCAGTTCCGCTCCCCGTGCCTGTGCCGGTTGAGCCTGCTCCCATTCCGAACGAGCCAGTCCCGGCTCCCGCGCCTCCCGTAAAGAGACGGACGTGAAAAAATCTTTTGCGTTTGGGAGTTTGTCCAGTTGAGAAATTCGATACTGTCTCCATTCTTCATGTTGCTACTTCCTCTTGCGGGCCAACGGGAGACTGAGATGGATATTCCGGTTAGTACCCCATGAAGGGTCTGACTTCCACACTCTTTACGGTTCATGAGTATACGAAGAGACACCTTGGCAGATATGCTGTCTTTTGGGCAGACTGCACCATCTAGGTTTAGATACCAACATTCTTTCATTGACGGCTGTTGCCACTACTTATGCGATGTAAACAATCGGCAGCCCCATTTTTGTGTCACACACGAAGCATGAAATCAAATAGCCATTCTTACTTTGCAAAACAGAATCTCAAAGCAGCAATTAGATCACTGATCAGTATGTACAGCACTCAAAACACCAAACACGCATTCTTAGATTTAGGAAAACAATCATGCTAGAGAGCTCCCTGTAGATGCAGCGCCTCTAAAGATGCTTCCCGAGTCAAGATGTGCCACCGAGATTGCGCTTTTCAACGTTGCGCAAAGGAGATCTCTCTAGAATCTATGTTGCTCGGGCCTCGACGGCTGCTTTGATTGCTGCGAGGAAGTCAGCGGGATGTTCTGACGGAAATAAGGGAATACACACCATCGCAAGTCACTTTGGCATCTCCAAACAACATGCGCGTTCCAGGCATGTAGAACATGGGGTTCGGTACGTCGGCTGCCTCCGTTAGCATTCACTCAAACCCTCGCTCGGTGAAACTCACCATAACCGCTGGCCATGCCTCTCTTCATCACGATAACCTGCTTGCTCTTCCAAGCCTGCAGCACGGGCATACCCGCGATCGGGCTGCCCGGCTCTAGCGCGATGGGGTTGACGGTATCGTTCGCGCCAATGACTAGTGTGACGTCCGTTTCCCCAAAGTCGTCATTGATCTCGTCCATCTCCAGTACAATGTCGTATGGCACGCTCGCCTCCGCCAAGAGCACGTTGCACTGCCCGGGCATGCGACCGGCCACGGGGTGGATTGCGAAGCGGACGTTGATGCCCTTGGCGCGGAGCATGCTCGTGATCTCGCTGATGGCATACTGCGCCTTGGCGACGGCCATGCCGTAACCGACAACGATGATGACGTTCTCGGCGTTGACAAGCGCCTCAGCCGTGTCCTCGACGTTGGTCTGCGTCACGACGCCCTCCATCTTGTAATCCGTCTGCGCCGGTGCCGATATGCCACCGAAAAGGACGTTTGTGAGCGAACGGTTCATTGCCACGCACATGATGTACGAGAGGATGGAGCCCGATACGCCGATGAGCGCGCCAACCGTGGTGAGGAGCGGATTGTCCAGCATAAAACCCTCTGCCACGAGCGCGAAGCCCGAGTAGGCGTTGAGCACGGTGATGACGACGGGCATGTCTGCCCCGCCGATGGCGGCTGTCGTGGTGTACCCCTTGGCGAAGGAAAGGATTGTGTTGGCTGAGAGGGCCGCTGCGGCGATCATGGGCGAGCCGGGCGCCATGGTCACAAAGGCGCCCATCGTGGCGATATTAGCCGTCAACATGCCCGAATTGAGGAGGTGTTTGCCCGGAAGAACGATCGGGCGGGACGACATCCGTCCGGCGAGCTTCAGGAAGGCGACGATGGAGCCCGTGAAGGTGATGCCACCAATGAGGACGCCCAAGTAGCCTGTGACCAGATGCAGCGTTGAAATGTCGTCGATGTGTGCCATGACGCTTCCAATGGAAGTCAAGACGGCCGCCAGACCGACGACAGAGTGGAGTGCGGCAACAGTCTGGGGAAGATCCGTTGGAGTAATACGCTTTCCGATGAGTATACCGGCGATGCTACCAAGGGCCGCGAGGCCGCCGAACTGTGTGAGCACTTCCGGGGAGAAACCGACAGCCAGCAGGGACGTCAACACGCCGGAGCCTACCCCGAGCATGCCAAGCATGTTACCCATGCGGGCTGTAGCTTGCGAAGCCAGGCTTGAGAGAGAGCTGATGCACAGCACGGAGCTGACAGCGTATCCGGCTTGGACAAGACCTGCGGCTCCAGTAGCGGCTGCGGCGATGTAGCCACCACCGAAGAGGGCTGCGGGGATGGCGTACAGCCACGGGTATTCTGGCGGGTCAGTCGGCCGCTTGAACATGTCCAGCATACGTTTTGTGATGACGAAGCCGCCAGACACGTTCACAAAGGCGAGGAGGACAGAAGCTGCACCGAGGACCTGAGGGAAGGTTTGCGGAACGTAGCCGCCGCCCAGAATGAAGAGACCACCGATTCCGACCATGCCTGGGCCGTGTTAGTCCAACCACGGATGTGTTGACCGCGAAACGTACCTGAGATGGCGTTGGTGACACTCATGAGAGGTGAATGAAGTGCTGGAGTCACCCCCCACACGACCCTGTAGCCGATCAAAGAGGCCAGGGCGAAGGTAAAGGCGTTGCCCATGAACAGAGGGCCGGTCATTTTCCCCAAAGCCAAAGCGGCTCCCATACCCGCCGTGACGGTCGCAACTTCGCGGGACGTCTTCTGGAAAGGGGTTAGGGCTACGACCTCGGCTTCTTTCGTCACGGGCGGTGCTTGAGCCGGTGCTGGCGGCGGGGCTTTCCGGGGAGGTGGGGGGAGGACATCGCCTTTCAGGGTGACGATGGCACCTCTCACAACCTCGTCAGCGAGATCGATGCCGAATTCCTTCTCCTTGGGTGCCATGGAGAGGAGGAACTTGGTCACATTGTTGGAGTACAGTGTGGAAGATTGTGTAGGGAGTCTTGAAGGGAGGTCGGTGTAGCCTGAGACTGTAAGCCAAGACCTTTCAAAGGTTCTTTTCAAGACTCACCGATGATCTTAACGTCCTTATAGGTATAAAGTTCGCCAGGCTTCGTCTTCTCGCAATTTCCGCCGGCCTCAGCCGCCAGGTCTACCACCACGGAGCCAGGCTTCATGACCTCAAGCATGGACTTCGTAATGAGCTTCGGAGCGGGCTTTCCGGGGATCAAAGCGGTGGTGATTATGATGTCGACCTCACGCGCTTGCTCGTAAAATAGCTTCATCTCGGCCTCAATAAACTCTTTGGACATCTCCTTGGCGTATCCGCCAGCACCAGAGCCGTCTTCCTTGATGTCGACCTCGATGAACTCGGCGCCGAGGGACTGCACCTGCTCTCGAGCCGCTGGACGCGTGTCGAAGCCTCGTACGATGGCTCCGAGTCTCCTCGCAGTCGCAACCGCACTGAGCCCGGCGACGCCGGCACCGATGACGAGCACTTTGCAGGGCGGAATCTTGCCGGCGGCGGTCACCTGGCCAGTCAGAAAGCGGCCAAAGTTGTTGGACGCCTCGAGGACCGCCTTGTAACCGGCAATATTGGCCATCGAGCTGAGTGCGTCAAAAACCTGGGCGCGGGAGATTCGCGGGATGAGGTCCATGGCAAAAGAGGTTGCCTTCTGCATTGCGAGCTTCTCAACCAGCGGCTTGTTCTGGGCGGGCTGCAAGAAGGAGATGATGGTCTGATTCTCCCTCATGAGCTCGATCTCGGAAGGGATTGGGCTACGGACTTTGAGCACCACATCGGAGCCAGACCAGACCTGGTCAGCGGCGTCGACGAGTGTCGCGCCAGCGTGATCGTAGGCCTCGTCGGGGAAATCAGCCTCGGCGCCGGCGTTGCGCTCGACCAGGACCTTAGAGAAGCCCTTTTTGAGGAGGAGGGCTACGTTCTGCGGGGTCAATGCGACGCGTCGCTCATTTAAAAAGATCTCCTTGGGCACGCCGACGGTGAGCTGAGAGTACGGCACGGAAGCGGGTTCTACGACAGTGGAGTACGTCGCCGTAGCCACGGTTCCCGGGCTTGACAGGACCGAAGCGTGCCGGACGAGTTGTAGGGGGCGGGAGACGGCCGGGACGAGAGCATTCGTCTGGCGGCCTCTCGCATGTCTGGAATGCCATTTGCGCTGTGCGTCGATGACAAGAGCAGTCGGCGCGGCATCTGATGCGAGATATCAGCATCGCGGGGAATTCGAAGCGATTGGATTTACCCGCTGGGTATTGCCGGAGCACTCTACTCACCTAGGCTGTTAAATCGCGCGCGAGGAATAAGACGGGCAAATGCATGGGAGGAGCATTGATTGTAGGCCAGAGCCGGTCGCATGACGGAAAGGTTCACCATCGTGGCGGGGCTCCGGGCAGCCAGGCTAACGAGGCCAAGAGGACGAGGCGGGAGGGCAGCGGTATCTCATCTGCTCGCAGCCACTGCCGGGAGGTGATGAGGTGGGCTCTTAGAGACTCGAGTGGTATTGTCGATCGTGACAAAAAAAAAGCGACGAACGGTGATGGTGAGAAGGAGCAGCTACAAGGAAGGCAAGAGGAAGAAAGAGAGTTAGGATTGACTTTACGCCCAAAAAGAAAACGAGACAAACGACTTTGTACTGTGTCACGTTCCTTGGCCGTGTCTGTCTCCATCCTCGTCCTCGTCACCTCCTTTGAGCTTCCTTTCCCCCCTCCTCGACCGTCGCCCGCGCATCCGTATCCTTGTTCTCTTTCACCCCAGGTTCACTGTGTCCCAAGACGGGAATTGCAGAATCGGAGAATCGGCTCAAGCGTGTCGCAGATGTCGCAACAAGAGCTCCAAGCTCCTCCAATCATTACCCAACTTGGGTGTGTTTGGAGTAGTCGCCAAGGCATCCCCCGCCCGAAGCTCCTTCTGCCTGGCTTCCCCTCATGCAAATAGCCGGGGACGGGCATGGTGCGGTACCTCCGCGAACGCATCCTTGACAAGCAGCTGGAGAACCTCCCCCCAAAAAAGAAATTAGGAAGCAGTGCGTCGTGTCGCAGACGTTCGATGGTGGTGTGTGAGCGCGCCAGCTTTGGATGGACGGATGTGGTGTGAGATGTTGGTGGAAGTGGCCCGGTGCATGCTTCCGTGCAGGGAAGAAGCTGCAGGCAGGTGTTCTTGGCCCCCCTCTTCTCCAGTTCTTCCAGTGTGGGGTATGGGGTCGCGGACGCTAAACATGGCGCTAGAACATGGCGGACGAGCCTTATCCCGACTGTTCACGCATCTGGTAAGCCATCGATAAGCCCACGATAAGGCTTCCCAAGCTTCCGCTCTTGCTACCCGGGGATTCCACCTTGACGCCTGGCTATTGCATCCATCGGGCCGTTGTCTCATGGACACTCGCAATCCTTGGGGTCGCTGCATTATGCCGCCTAGACTGCGGCGGGGCACGAACATCACCCTGGGCCCTGCTCTGCCCCGTGTTTGATGCTGCGTCCCGTTGCAAATGCGGGGGAGGCTACAGCTCTTTTCCTGAATCCATAGAGATCCGTGTCTTCCGTAGCCGTTGGCTCAGGCGTGGTGAACCTGTGAGAGTGTTGGCCTTTCACAGTTATTGAGTGCAGTAATTAAGGGCCCGGTTAAACGGTCCAGGAAGATTGAAGACTTGGATGAAGAACTCTGAACATCTTCGGCGATAGTCAAGTATCATAGTATTCCAAGTATTGACGGACGCGCCACATTCCCAAGACAGACTGCATATCCGTCGGCTGCATGCAAGGACGCACAGAAAAAAAGCAAGTGAAAAAGCAAATATGCATCGGCTAGCTCGGAAAGTTGGGGGAAATCAGTGTAGATGCGGTAGGCGAACAGCCAGTGGGATCGATAAACCAGCAGGGGGATGATGAAGAGAAAGATTATGTCGATTGATTGGGTGCAACGCAACAAGCAACACTCGAGTGCATAATTTGGAATCCCTAGGGAAAGCCAATCTCCTGTGAATCAATCGGCCATCTACCTAGGCATCTCGGTCGATCTGAATACATTTGGACTCTTTCTTCATGTTCCGAGTTTATCAGCGCCCTACACGCTTCTGACTGCTCAGCGAATTCACTACAAAAACGAGTCATCATCCTCGACAAGACCCATCATCTGTTGGCTGCTATAAAACCAATCCTCCAACTGTGACGCGTTTCCCATCCACATCATTTGGTTGAGCGGTCCCGGCCCGGCGGGGTTCAACCCGTCCTCGCCGCCGCCGCCGCCGCCCACCGGTAGCTGATCCGACCCACTCGGCCCCGCCTCGGACGACTGCCCCGCCGACGGAAACCCGAGTGCCGTCAGGTATTTATCCATCTCCTGGCTCGTCTGCACCTGCTCCGACTTCTGTGAGTTATTGTGCATCTCGATGTAACGGAATGCGACGTTGTAGAGGACCTGGAAGAGCCGGTAGAGTCTTGCTGACGCTTCGGTGAACTCTTTGGCGTCGTGGATCGACGCGACAAAACCTTGTAATCGAGCCAGATCTGCAGTGTCGCGGGTTTCCATGACTTGGCAGAATATCACGATGAAAGGAACGAACGGTGCGAAGAGGATGGTCCTGTGTCGTTAGTTGTGCTGTTCGACCGTGCTGGGGCACGTTAATCCAAAACGACAATGGTTTTCAACTCACCAGTTCATGTACATGGGAAACAAATAGTAGCCGTCCTTGGCCATGACCGCCATGCAATCTTCGTGCCGTTTCAGAGTTGCTCTCGCGGCGTTGATGCACTCTGTGCCAAAGGTAGTCAATGAGCCTGGAGGTGAGGGGACTGCTCGGTATATGATGGTGAGTAGAGACAACCTCAGCACTTCGTCGGATACGTTGAAGAACTCCATCGTATTTTGGCCGACAGCGTCAATCGCCGACTTCAAGTACTGTGCCTGTAGACCCGTCAGTTTTCGTGGATGTCAGAAGGGATTCAAACTCCTCACATGTGTTTCCTGAGTGCGACCCGTCACTTGCTGGAGCTCCGCAGCCAACCCCCGCGCGCGACTTTCACGAATCGAGCTGGACTGGGATATTGCTTCGGGGCTATACAGAAGCTCATAGGTCTTGCCCTGAATCCTGGAGACGATCACCCACAAGCAAAAGTAGCTCATAAGCGCACCGTGCATTTTACTGGCACTCGAGGGATAGGGGACAGTGATGTCGTAGTCTGAGATCGTCGAGGGGCGGCCCAAGCGAAGGGACAGCGACTTGTCCACAAAGTAGACGGACCAAAACAGAAACGTCTTGTAGTCTTCGTCATCGGGGTTGCCGCTCCTGACGGAGGTTATTCGGTGGTATCCGAGTGTCTGGCACAACTGGGCTGAGGCCGTGTTCAACGTCCAGGCAAGGCTTGGC
The DNA here is from genome assembly GCA_001625285.1 of Colletotrichum incanum. Lineage (NCBI taxonomy): Eukaryota > Fungi > Ascomycota > Sordariomycetes > Glomerellales > Glomerellaceae > Colletotrichum > Colletotrichum incanum. The sequence goes on from LFIW01000095.1 coordinate 256,964, forward strand.
TTTGCGACTTCCATGGCGTGGTAGGCCTGATGAGCGTTAGAAACGACGCGAGGGAGAGGCTACGATATAACCTACACCAAACAACAACGCTACAATCATGTCCATAGTGGCTGGTAGATGCAGAGGTAAATTGGCCAGTGCAGTCTCGAGGTTACTGCTGCAGAGGGTCCCCATCTTGTTGTACTCCTCCTTGAGCGTCTCCGTCGTGACCTTGTTCACAGACAGGTCTAGGTAGAGACATTCCAGACCGGCATTCACGATGATGAATTCAGCGTCATTGAAGTCTGTTGGTGAAAAGTAGACTTTCAAGACCAAGTCGGTGAAGTGATCCGGGTGGAGGAAGTTCGTTATCCACTCCAGGCCGAGAGTTTTGTGAGCTAGGCAGACTTAGCATCAAGCACCATTCAGTTGCCATCGTTGAACATACCTTTTGACTCACGGATAATATTGACTGCAGACTGCACTGGAGGCATCTCGCAGTCACCGAGAGTAGGCCTGGCCATAGGCCTAGCATGGGGGTATGTCAACTCGTGGATGGCGGGTTGTTGCTTCAGCGCATCGACTAGGGAGTGGAGGGCATCGAGCGTCCCTCCCATCTCTAGGATGGAGGAGCCGTCTCCAACAGTTTTTCGGAGAAAATCATGAGCGAATATTGACTGGGCCGTCATCGACGACTCCCCTTCCACCATGGGGTCACTCGTCTGGACAGAGGTGGCATGGCTGGTGGGCGTCGAGATGGATGAAGCGATAGGTTTCGGCTGCAGGTGAGCCGGTACCGATGTGATTGCTGACGTCTGCGGCGCCTTCGGTGTTACTGATGGGGCGGGAAACTGTAGTTTGAGGTCTTCGAGGAGGCGGATGACGCCGTCGAGTCGCCGGTCTATAAGGTCGATCTTCTTCTCACTGGGCATATGAGAATGAGATTGGCCAAGGGATAAAAGTAGACCTACTATTGAGGTGTAATAAGTATACGAGTCCTCTTCTCTTTCGGCTTGAGCCCAGAGGTGTTCTTGCATTCGATGCCGGCATGTTGGCAGTGAGCACAGGGGGTCTCCCTGTCACAGCGAATCTAAGGCAACACAATCAGCCTTACATACCCAGGCACCCGGTATTCTACACCGGGATAATGTGCCAGTGGGGTTGTCCGTACCTTGCGTGCACGACAAGAATCACACTACACAAGTGTTAGTTTGGACGAACTCAGTACATGAGATCCGTTGTGGTGGGACTTGCCGCTCGTTTGATCGGAAGGTTGGAGCCGCCACCGGAGGTACTTGCACCAGCCCCGGCGGTTGAAGACTCGACATCCATAACGGCCACCAGTAAGTTGCCAAATCTGGCAAGCAGCTCGTGTCTACAACGTCGATGAGGAAGGGGCCGAAGGGAGCCGGCGGGCCGTGTGAGCGAGAGCCGAGTCTGGATGTGGCACAGAAGGAGTGGGATCGCCAAGACAGAACCCGGAGGATGGCATAGTCGGGCTCCGAGCAACCGGAATCGAAAGAGTGGGCGTAGTAGTTCGGAACTCAGGAACAATGTTCGGTGGGAGGAACGCGGCCGGGAGGCTACTAAGAAGGACGGGAGCGGAGCGCGCGGGTTCCGCGTCCGAAGCACTTTGCACCGAGTTCGCCCCACGCGAGCCGAGCTTTTGTGGTTATGTCTCTGGAGCTAGCGTCCGCAGTTGGGGCTGATGGCCTTGGACGCGGGACGTATCTGCAGTTGAAAGGAGACGAGCAGCGGTATGGAGAAGTTGATGAAGGGATCTTGACGTATATGAATGGTTGGACAGTTGCAGAGAGGGACAAGCACAATTTTGGCAATTAAGCTTCCCTGCAATGGGGCACTCAGGGGTTCAGCACTGCCAACTCTGGAGTGCCTAGCCAGGTTCATCCAAGCCGGACAGGCCGCTGCACATTGTGAAAAGGGGAGTTAAGCTGGGGAGCACGGGCTCGCTTGGTACTAGTTACAGGATTCTAGGAAGATGATTCGTCGGTATGAGAACTGTACATGTCGAATTGCGGCTGCCTGGCGCTACGACGTAGTTTATTCAAACGTATCCCACCGGCAGAGCTAGGATACCATCGCTATAGTTGAACGATTGGGCTGTAAAGTGCCCGTGATAGGTGGCTAACAATTAGGAGACGCAAAGGGCGGTAGCTAGCTATTAAAGCATTGCCATGTAGCCGGGACTAATGACTCAGGTTGAATGTTAACCGAACGCTTTGCTGACTTGCCTGTTCGTACTCTGTCACAACTCTTACCTTATTTCATCACCCATCGAACTGTGGACGGCATCTTGTTTTAAAGATGAAGGACGGCGACGACGACGACGACGACGTCAACGACGACATATGGAAAGACTTTGCTTACACAGTCCCAACCAGGATACATTATTTTAGCTGCATGATCCCTCCATTGATTTAGCTGCTTGGCTGCCGAGTTGCAAACGCGTTAACGACGAAAGGCGGCACCCTTTGCGAGGGCCTGAGGCTACTACCAAAACACCGTCACACAATGGCCTAGATTTGGACAGCAGCCACGGCCGTGAGGTGGTGCGGCGACGCCGGTGGGTGCGACTCTGCCTGGCATTGCGAGTACGAGGTGTTGCGACGCACGCCGTTGTGTGTCAGATAACGGCGTGTGATGACGACGAAGGGACAGCTTCATCGTCGTCGAAGACGGACTTTCGTCTGCTCGGTGGTTCGGTCTTTCGATCCGTCACTCCATATTCCGTCCCGCTGACAGTTGATGGCGACGACGGTCTTTAACAACATATTCTGGGCGGTGATAGTGCTGCTCTCGCGTCCCGAGGGCACCGCACTCCGCCAAGAAATTGGCAAACATGCAGTCAAAACCCAGTGAGAGACCAGCTACAGCGCTCCGCGGGCCCCGACGGCTGCCCGCCCAGACGGATTTGGCCAATCAGCTTCGAGGCTGGCTGACGTACCGCAGGGTTGACCCTCATTTCTGGTCTATGACAGCGGCCCGCGGGAGAACTCGACTGTGCTTCAATGACGGAGCTGGCGACATTGGCAATCAGTCATACCGAGAATGCGTCGCAAACGCTGCGGAATCCATCCAGACGTGAATGCAATGATGCACAACCTCCTTGGTTCCCGGACAACAAATATCGCGTTCATATTGAGGGAGGTTCGTGTATAACCTTTTGATCTGGTTTCTTCATCCCATCTGAGGTACCAAAAAAAAAAACCCCCAAAAACTACCTTGCCCTCCCCAGGTGGAAACACACGCGCCATTGCCTAGTTTGGGTTCGGAAACCACGCGATCCTTGACACTGCGGCGCTCTCCAACAATTCCCGCCCGCAACCATGGGGACCGACTCCGAAAAGAAGGAGCGCGCTCCGGCCGACGACACTCTTGCCGCAGCGAGCTCGCCAGATGAAGCCGTGAAAGAAGAGGGAGGCGCATTCAAAGCCTACCTGGTATGATATCATACCCACGGTGTCGCTTTTTGGTTGCATATGTGCTAACTCCTTGACGCAGCGGATTTTCAAATTCGGCGGACCGCTTGAAAAGTCCCTACAGGCCGTCGCCCTGATTTGCGCGGTGGCCTCTGGTGCTGGCATTGCCCTGCAAAACTTGATCTTTGGCACATTCGTCACCACCATACAAGACTTTACCACCGGAAAGTCTTCACCTGCTCACTTCCGCAGCGAAGCCGCCAAGCTCGCGTAGGTCCGCTGCCCATTGTGTCATAGATATCACGCTCACAAGTTAAGCCTCTACTTCGTCTACCTGGGCATCGCAAGATTTGTTCTTGCCTATGGCTACATATCTTTGACGACCTTCTCTGCCTACCGCATAACGAGGAACATCCGCCACAAGTACCTGCATGCTGCGCTCCGACAGGAGGTCGCCTTTTACGACATTGGCTCCGGCGGCTCCATCGCAACCCAGGCCATCTCCAATGGACGCCTGATCCAGGTTGGAATCGCCGAGAAGCTTGCCCTGACGTTCCAGGGCTTGTCCGTCTTCGCCACCGCCTTCATCGTCGCCTTCGTCACGCAATGGAAGCTCACGCTCATCGTTCTCTGCATCGCGCCATTGATCCTAGTTGTCATGGGCGTCGTGTCGACGATTGAGGCTTCCATCGAGACCAAGATCCTCAACATCTACGCCCAGGCCGGGTCCTTCACGGAGGGGATCCTCTCGAGCGCCCGCACCGTCCACGCCTTCGAAATCCGGATGAGGCTGGTTCAGAAATTCGACAAGTTCCTCGAAGATGCCCATCGCCTGGGAAAGAAGAAGTCCCCTCTTTTCGGCGTTCTCTTCTCCTTCGAGTACTTTGTCATCTACGCTGGCTTCGCCTTAGCTTTCTGGCAGGGCATCCACATGCTGAACCGTGGGGAGATTACCGAGTCTGGAGACATCTTTACGTAGGTGTTATTCACGGAGGGGCTGAATTGTGGCTAACTCTCCCAGGGTCCTCTTGTCAGTGGTTATTGGTGCTACCAGTCTGACCATGTTAGCACCATACGTTATCGAGTTCACCCGCGCTGCCTCAGCCGCCGCTCAGCTCTTCAAGCTCATCGACCGAAAATCCGAGATCGACCCATTTGACAAGTCTGGCGAGCAGCCTACCGAGACCGTAGGGGTTGTTGACTTGGAGAACATCACCTTCGAGTACCCCACCCGTCCTGGCGTTACGGTGCTGAAAAATTATTCCCTGCATGTGCCTGCGGGCAAGGTGACGGCGCTCGTGGTAGGTTTTCTTGAGTGCGGAGTGATTGGTTGTGTCTGACGGTTACTAGGGATCCAGCGGCTCTGGCAAGAGCACAATAATTGGCCTGATCGAGCGATGGTACAACCCCAAGGCTGGCACCATCAAGCTTGACGGCACGCCAATTGAGAAACTCAACCTCAACTGGCTCAGAAAGAATGTTCGCCTGGTTCAGCAGGTACGTGTAATCAACCCTAAGGCGCCCGTTCATGCTAACATCCCCAGGAACCCGTCTTGTTCCAGGGAACCGTATTTGAAAACATTGCCAACGGACTTGTCGGAACCCCATGGGAGAGTGCACCCCGTGAGGAGCAGCTGCGGCGTGTGCAAGAAGCTGCCAAGATCGCGTTCGCTCACGACTTTGTCTCACAACTCCCCGAGGGCTATGAAACCATGATTGGCGAACGAGGAGGTCTCCTGTCAGGTGGGCAGAAACAACGTGTTGCCATCGCTCGCAGTATTATCTCGGAACCGAAGGTACTCCTTCTGGACGAAGCTACCAGTGCTCTGGATCCCCATGCGGAAGGCGTGGTGCAACAGGCCCTGGACAAGGCATCCGAAGGCCGGACGACGATTGTTATCGCTCACAAGCTGGCAACAATCCGCAAGGCAGACAACATTGTGGTCATGAACAAGGGCACTATCGTTGAGCAGGGTACCCACGACGGACTCCTTCAGCAGGACGGGGCCTACACTCGTCTCGTAAGAGCGCAGAACTTACACGTCTCAGACGAGGGGTCGATCACCGAGACGGAGGAAGAGGAAGAGGCCGCCCCGAAAGAGAACATTGAGCTTACCAAGACCATGAGCCGCTACCGAACCACAGACCAGGCACGTATGGAGGTTCAGAAGGAGCGGGACAATTACGACCACCACAAGCCGATGGGTCTGATCAGCGTCGTTATCCGTATGGTGCGCGAGACCCCGGAGCTGAAGTGGGCTTACATTTGGACCATTATTGCCGTAGTTGTTGCCGGTACGTTTTCTGGAAGGTTTGGTTGACATGCTTGCTAACACTACGTAGTCGGCGCATTCCCCGGTCAGTCTTTGATCATCGCAAACCTGGTTGACGTATTCACCCTTACGGGCTCTGAGATGATAAAGAAGGGAAACTTCTACTCCTTGATGTTCTTTGTCCTGGCTCTCGGGGTGCTGGTCTGCTACTTTGCCATGGGTCTGACTACGAATGTGATCGCCCAGGGGTTGAATCACAAGCTCCGAAAGCAATGCCTTAACGACTTCCTTCGGCAAGATCTCCAATTCTTCGACCGCAGAGAGAACAACACCGGAGCGTTGGCAAGCAGACTCGAGTCCAACCCCCAAGCCATTCTGGAGCTCATGGGATTTAACATTGGCTTGATCTTGATCTCAACCCTCAACGTTCTTGCTTGCAGTATCTTGGCCATTGTCACAACCTGGAAGCTTGGCTTGGTCGTCGTTTTCGCTGGTCTACCGCCCCTCGTCAGTGCTGGCTACATCAAGGTTCGCCTTGATGCTAAGCTCGACGCCAGCACTTCCAAGCGCTACTCTTCGAGCGCTGCTATTGCGTCGGAGTCGGTCACGGCTATCAGGACGGTGTCTTCCCTGGCAATTGAAGAGACTGTCTTGAAGAAGTACACTGACGAGCTCGATCATGCTGTCAGTGCCTCGACTGCGCCGCTCTTTATCATGACGATTGCTTTTGGCCTGACCCAGTGTATCGAATACTTTTTCATGGCTCTTGGTTTCTGGTGAGTGCCCCTTGTGTTCATGGAATCCCAATTACTAACTCAAGATCCAGGTACGGATGTCGGTTGCTTTCGTTCCAGGAGGTTTCCATGTACCAATTCTTCGTTGCATTCATGGGAACCTTCTTTTCCGGGCAGGCTGCTTCCCAGCTGTTCCAGTATTCAAGCAGTAAGCAATGCATTACCACGTTTATTGCTTGGTTCTAATCATCTTTAGGCATGACCAAGGGCATCAACGCAGCGAACTACCTGTTCTGGCTTCACGATCTGCAGCCCACCATCCAGGAGACGCCTCAAAACCGCGACGCTGCGCCCAAGGCTGGCAACACGCTCGGCTTTGATCAGCTTCGCTTCTCGTACCCCCTGCGGCCTGAGGCACACGTCCTCCGGGGTATCGATCTCGAGGTAAGTGGCATCAAAAACAATACGGTGGTGTTTCAAGCTAACCTGAACCAGATCAAAAAGGGCCAATTCGTCGCCCTCGTGGGAGCCTCTGGTTGCGGCAAGTCTACGATGATTGCCATGCTCGAACGCTTCTACGACCCAACGACCGGTACGATCCGCATTGATGGTGACGCCCTTTCGGAGCTCAACCCCCGCCTATACCGCCGTGTCGTCGCTCTAGTCCAGCAGGAGCCGACCCTATTCCAGGGCAGCATTCGCGAGAACATCGCGCTGGGCATTGACGCCGATTTCATCAGCGACGTGCCAGACGCGCAGATCGAGATGGCCTGCCGTGCAGCTAACGCGTGGGACTTTGTCTCATCGCTTCCTGAGGGCCTAGCAACCCCTTGTGGCAGCAGCGGTATGCAGTTATCGGGTGGTCAGAGGCAGCGAATTGCCATTGCGAGAGCACTCATCCGCAATCCGAAGATTTTGCTGCTCGACGAGGCGACGAGCGCCCTTGACACGGAGTCGGAGAAGATTGTGCAGCGTGCCCTAAACGACGCCGCTCGCGACGGTGAGAGAATCACAATCGCCGTCGCCCATAGATTGTCCACTATCAAGGACGCGGACATGATCTGCGTCTATTACGGGGGTAGGATCGTGGAGAGGGGCACGCACTCCCAGCTTGTTGCCAAGGGAGGCATGTACAAGCAGATGTGCGAGGCGCAAAATCTTGAATAGGTGCCTTCGCCGGGCTTCCAGAGCAGATGAGTACTCCATCACATTTGTGTTGGGAGTAGGCGCGAGCCTTTCCATCGTAGAGCATGGCGTTGGGAAACATTTGTACAACACTAAGATGCCCTCGCACCTTGGCCTTTGGTAGAATAATAAACTACTAGTGTAATGTTTAGCCAAGAGCTCACTTTGACCTTTGCACGCTGCTATCTGTGAGCTGGCGCCCTTGAGGCTGACCATGTCATTGACTTCTCTCCAGGGAAGCGAGGAAGCTGCAAAATACTACGGCTGTTCCGATGCCCAGGTACTTGGGACGTGATGGTCATTCAATCGAGGATGAGAGGCTGAAGGGCCATTCTCGTTCACTTTTTATCAAATGAAATGCTCTCCGTCCAACGTCAACTGTTTTCCATCGAGGAACCAATAAGGATTGATGTTTGAAGCTACATTTTCCTTTTCTTCGTCGCCAGCCCTCCAACCGAGCTGCTACACTCTTGCGCGTCTTTCGGCATTGCGGAATGGTGCATATTGTCACTCCTTCGGACCCCAGCTCGTCACTCAACAAAAGGACCGCCAGCGCTTCGAGGCGTAATCAACTTCGGCGAAGCACCGGGTTGGGCCACCAATTCGTTACAGCATCAATCGATCAACTCTCGACCCACGTACACTCTGCTGCAGCTGTCCTATCGGTAACACTCCTCCTGCCCTTGTAGCGAGAGAAAGACTCTCATGCCACCCCGAGGGCACGCACCGTCTCCGGAGGGACCCTGCAAGTTTCCTTGGGGCGTTCAAACGTTGTTCAACGGCTTTGGTCAACCACTAATTAACTTTTTGAATGGCCAAGAAAAGCTTCTCGAATCTTGGCGCGAGGTCTGCGTTCCGGAATCCTATCGGAGCTCGACCGTTTGCTTCTTGGCGTTTGTGATTCCGACTACGAAAACATAGTCCGAAATGCGCTCTTCAAGCAAATCATTTTATTGCATCTGCCATCTATTCTTCAAGGATCATGTTGGTTCATGCATTTCACTCCAGCGATTTCACTGTTCCAATAAAGTCTCCCAAATGAGATGGCGAGCTGATCCCCTCGAGACTCACACCCCTGCCCCCCCGGTCTCCGACTTACACGGCGAGCCGCCAATCAGAGGCCGTCCTTCACCCACGAGGTCTGAGCGAACGGCCACAGTCGGTCTTCCGGACTGCAATCACAGAAATCTCACACCAGGCCGCCTCTTGATAATCCAGCAGCAGCCCCACGAGCCGACCAGAACTAACAGCATTGACGAATCACCGCCCTCCCTAAAGAGATCGAAATCATTTAAAGCTGGCGTCTCTCTTGACCTGCAGCGCCAAGCAAACGCCACATGACGCCGTTCATCTCTTCTGCCCTCGATACCCCAGGCTTCCAGGCTTCATCCCCAATCCGACGACCGACGACGCAGCTTCCTCTTGCTGTCCCTGGCATTATCTCCGCCTGTTGTTGTTGACAAGAGCCTTGGCATTGGATGCCCGATATGCCGAGCTTTCAACTCGCGCAACACGTGCCTCTTCCGCTCACAACGAGCCGTGAAGTTGCATCCAGCTTCCTTCGTCCCAACACCCCGTCACCAACGCCGTCATGACATCGGCCTACCCGTCCCTCTGTGAGCCAATCGCATGTCGATAATGGGACTCGGGTGACGGAATCACACCCAACGCGTTGGTCCAAAGTTCCTTCAGCTGGGATTACTACGCGTAACCTGCAGTTCTCATCCCGGCTTCAGCGATCCTTGGCCCGCGAATGTGAGGATCCACGAACCACAACGTTGCCATGCAGCGAAGACATGGTGCTGGGTGGACTTTTGGCGGGGGTGAAGCTCGATTCACATGGGACAGGTTTTTCTGTTTCTTGTAGTATATAAGCTCTCGGTCTGCAGAAAGCTTCTCCCAAGCTCGGAAGTTCTGCCCTTCTTCTGCCTACGCTTCACCGTCCACTCCGACTCCATTGGCAGCCAATATACCGCGGTCGGATCAGCATGATGGCAAAGCTCAGTCCCCTCGCAGTCCTGGCTGCGTCGCTGTCCCTCGTGTCAGCGCAGACCTACCAGCGACTCGGAACCTGCCCGGACCTTGGTTGCGTCCTGCCGCCCGACCAGTCCGACTTTCTCCCGGGTCAGCTGTTCGACTTCCGTGTCGAGGTCCATGCTCCCGTAAACGGTTCCGAGGCTTTCAACAACGGCGTCCCCGATGAGGCCTTCACGGTCAGCATCGCCAAGGAGGGCGCTGAGGCCAAGAGCTTGACCGACTTCTTCGGTCTCGAGGAGCCCGAACTCGAGAAGTGGTCTTTCGGTTGGTACGAGGACCTCTTCGCCGAGGACGCAAAGCAGAAGAGCGTCGTCAACGTGGCCTCCAAGATCTGGCGCCACCTCGCTCTGTACGAGCCAGGCAACTACGAGGTCACCCTCAAGTACTACGATGGCAAGACCACCACCGCCAACTGGGTCGTGCGACCTTTGGCGACGGAGAAGAAGGCCAAGAACGTCATCTTCTTTATTGGTGACGGCATGACCACAAACATGGTACTTACACCCGCAGCAATCGTCGCAGTCGTTTCTAACACAACACAGGTTACTGCTGCCCGCCTCCTCGGTCACAAGAGCATTAACGGAAAGTACCAGACCAGCCTGGCTCTGGACAAGTTCCCGGTCATCGGCCATCAGATGACGCACTCCATCGACAGCTACATCACCGACTCTGCCAACTCTGCGTCTGCGCTGTACTCTGGCCACAAGAGCACTGTCAACGCCATGGGGTGAGCCCAAATGAAGCCATCTGACAGCTTTTGCTGACTGTATTAGCGTCTATGCCGACTCTTCTCCCGACGCCTTTGACGACCCCAAGGTCGAGACCATTATTGAGCTGATCCACCGTATCTGGGTATGTTTATCGTCGTTGTAGACTTGAAACCTTGTATTGACTTTCTAGGGCTCCGCCTGGGGTGCCGTCTCCACGGCCTTCATTGCCGACGCCACTCCCATCGCCCTGACCGCCCACACCCGATCCCGCTCCCTGTACGGACCCTTGATTGACCAGGCCCTCAACGGTGTTACGAACTACACCTGGACCAAGATGACCGGTCCCGACGTCTACCTTGGTGGCGGTGCCGAACAGTTCTACCCCGGCAAGGGCTCCTACCAGGGCAAGGACTACTATGAGGAGTTTGCCAACAAGGGTTACACCGTCGCCCTGAACAAGACCTCCCTCGAGGCTGCTAACTCTAACGAGAAGATCCTCGGCATCTTCACCCAGGGCAACCTTCCCGTCTGGCTCGACCGCAACGTTCTCACTGAGAACCTGGAGAAGCTCACCAACGACCCTACTGGTAACAAGAGCGCCGCTACTGACGTCCCCGGCCTCAAGGAGATGACTCTCAAGGCTGTCGAGACCCTCCACAACCGTGGCGGTGACAAGGGTTTCTTCTTGATGTCTGAGGCTGCCTCTATTGACAAGCAAATGCACTCTCTCGACTACGACCGCGCTCTTGGCGACCTCCTCGAGCTTGACGACACCGTCAAGGCCACCATTGAGAAGCTTGAGGAGCTCGGCATCCTCGAGGACACTTTGATCGTCGTGTCTTCCGACCACGGCCATGGCTTTGAGTGAGTTGCCTCGCCCATACTGTAGTTCCACGCTAACTTTCAAAGTGTCTTTGGAAACGCCGACACCAAGTACCTCGCCGAGCAGGAGGACGATCGCACCAAGCGCAAGGCCGTCGGCGTCTACGCCAGCTCTGGCCTGTCTCAATACACCGTCGAGCAGCCCGGCGTCAGCTACAACACCGGCCCCAACTTCCCCTTGAACTGGAACCCCCGCTACGCCATCGCCGCCGGGTTCGGTGCCAACCCCGACCGCCGCGAGGATTACAAGCTTCACGAGTCGGCCCGCACCCCTGCCGTCGCAGCCACCAACACCTCTGACTACTACGCCAACCCCAAGGATGCCGTCGATGGCTTTGTCGTCAACGGCACTCTTCCCACGAACGAGGCCCAGGGTGTTCACTCCCTTACCGACGTCGCCGTCTGGGCCCGCGGTCCCTGCCAGGAGACATTTGGCGGCACCTACAACAACATTGACGTCTTTTACAAGATGGCCAACTGCCTCGGTCTCGCGCAGCCCCGCAACGGCACGGCCCCCGGCTGTGGCGGTGCCAGGCGCAGAAGAGCCCTCCAGGCTTAGATGTGATGTGTTTAGACTAAAAGCATGGCGAGTGGTGTTGGGTGTTGAGTTGTGGTGTCACTTATAGATGTCTTGAGGTTTAGAGATTCGGCCATGACGGCCCTTCTAGTACTTCTAGTCGTAAATTCTAAAATATAATGTCATTTTGTCATTCGTGTCTAGACTTGTACTCGGATGCGAACGCTCCCAGCACTAGCTACCGTGTACGATCCCTAACACATGCTCAAGTCTAGTTTTGGTTGGCTCCACCGAAACTTGCCTCCACGTCTTAGTTCGACCGGCGCAGCCCTCGGTAGTCGGCTTCTATTCTGTTGATTATTATTTCTCAGGCTGAACACTACGACGCCATCGCGTCACCGATTGGTCTGACAGTCTGACCGGTGACAGTCAAGGGACAAGACAACAGCAACAAAAAAAAATCACCGTTGCGTCCCGTTCATTTACTATCCGGTAACTTGACAATCGATCTTGAGACTCTCATGTACGTTTCCACCATTCGAATTTGATGCCGTAGTCGAGGTAGTCTTGGGGAGGACCATCGCAATACACACGTCCATGAACCTGCCATTTTCCCATAGCATAAAACTCACACGATTTAACATTCGATCATTTTTGTACGCTTGATGTTGTTATTCAAGTGTATACATGGGTCGACTTCAAGGTCCCCGAGCGTCAGGAGAGGCAGTTCCTCACGCCATAGTCCCATCGGCCGATGCACTGACGGGGGGTTCCACTCTGGTTGTTTGTTCATTAATGGTCAGACCACAATGACAAGATCCTTTTCCAGAGTTCCCTTTCTATCGTTTTTTGGAAGCGGTAAATATCTCTTTTATTCGGAACAGTGAGGGGTTTCCCCGAGAATAGGCCGGGATGAGAGTGTCGAATCAGGACTCATTCTTCCGAAGTTCTGGCCGTCAGGGCAAGATCACGTCACGACGGCAGAATGGCATCCCAGATAAGTTACGTGCGGGCCAGACGTGACTGTCGCAGAACGGAGGTATGCCGTGCTTTGTCTCTTCGTTGTCTCATTGGGGTTCGTCGCATCTCATCTGAGAGACGGCGCTCCGTATGCGCCAGGGTCGATCTCCCGCGACCCTTCGTGGGGTATGTCACGACTTTATGCAGGTTGGGGGCGGGATGACTTGCATCACAAATGAGGAGGATTCAAACAATGTGCATCTCACCCGACAAACAGTCGTTGGAAAGAATGGGTAGAACACGTTGATTTCGCATTCAGGTCGACTGCGGTAAATGCCCACCGAAGAATTCGGCTCCATTCTGATCACACGCCGGTCCCCGCCCCCGTCCAAGGTGCCGTAGCCCAGTCCCATCACAGCACTGGACCCCAGGCCATCTTGGCTGATAGTCCACCCAGGGTATTCACCTTCACCAGAAAGAAGCAGAGGCTACCGCTCGGAAAGCCTCTCCAAGATTCCCATGGCCTCCTCGTCGTCGACCTGCCCCTCCTCGCACTTGCCCGTGTAGCAGCTCGAGTGCGCCCACACCCCGTTCCCGAACCCGTCAACCACCTCCCCGACATTCTCCTTCCTCACGCCGCCGCCGACGATCACCTCCAGCTTCCTCACGCCCGCACCCGCCTCGCGCACGACCATCTCCAGCACCTTCCGATTCGCGGCGGCCGTCCCGGGCCCGCCAGACGTAAGAACCCCTTCGAACCCGCACTCCACCAGATCCTTCACCCCCTTCTCGACCTCGCGCCCCTCCCCGGAGCGAACAACTTCGTCAAAGGCCCGGTGGAAGGAACAGGCCAACCCGCCTGCGGCCTCAACGAGCCTCCGATTCCTCTCGACGTCAACCACCAACGCCTCGCCGTCCCTCCTCAACACCCCGAACACGAACCCGTCGCCCCGCTCCGCCCTCAGCGCCCCGCTCCAGGTCTCGACGTCGCTCACCATTGCCGCGAACTCATCGTCCGTGTAGATAAAATCCACATCTTCCGCGGGCTTCCCGCGCGGCCGGATCATGATCCGCACGGGCACCGTGAGCCACTTCGTCACGCCCTCGAAGTCCGCCAGCGCCGGCGTCGTGCCTCCCACGGCATAGCTCCCCTGCGCGTTGAGCTCGATGCGCTGGGCGCCGAGGGCCTGGGCGTGCAGAGCCGAGGAGGACGAGAAGACTGGTATTTCGAGGCTGATTGGCATTTTGGGAGTTTTGGATGGTTGCTGAGAACTGGTGGTGTTTGTTGGTTGGGTGGGTGAAGGTAAGATTGAGATAAGGTAGCGGGAAACCCCAAGCATGACACTGTACTGTCTGTCGAACGTCTCATTCGGGACGTCGCAGTGCGAACAAAACACTTCGATTGGGAGATGCAGTCCTTTAAATCTTTTAAACCGATCCAAACTCTTGCTTTGCGTTTTCATTACTCTCCTCTGTCTCCGTGATTACCTTTTACCCGGACAGCAATTTCAATATCAGATCATGCCGTCCTTCCTTGCCGCTGTTGGTTTCAGTATCCACCGAGAGGACATGGAGATTCAGAGTCGTTCGAGTTTATTGGCAAGCTTAGTCATCATGCATATCTTGTTACATTTGAGACGTGGGATAAAGGGGGGAGGTGTTATCCTCGACGACACAATCTTCTTCAGTCAATGATGCCCTATTCCTATGAGAGTAAATTCTACTGAGCCCTGGGTGGCCAGGGTCTCTCTATGGGCGTGCGCACTCCTAAGAAACAACTAAAAAAAACAAAAAACAACGATGGGTATCTCTCCGGCCGCAATGCCAATTAGCCTCATCCAACTGCCCGACCCAATCAAATCCGGCCAGACTGATCGGTCTAAGTCCATGGATGCAAATGCTCAATCCCTTCCTCCAAATTTGTGTTCTCGTTTCGCCCCACGCGTAGACTCCTCTCTATTAGCGGGTCATTGGAGAACGGCCATGTTGCTGAAGAAAGAGTTGCAAAGGACCTGTGCTCGCTCAAGCATATATAGACAGGCACAAAACAATGTCGTCACCCAATGACTACGCCTGGTGCCGAGCGGGAGTCGCGAAAGGCCCGAACTCTTCGTCGAGCGTAGCCGCCCACTGTCTTTCGAGCTCCTTTGCGGGTACTTGGGGGCTGTTTGCGTTCCTGCCGGCGTGGCTGCCTTGGCGATGGTTCTAAGGAGCCAGCTGCTGACTACCCGAAGCAGAAGACGGAGAGCGCTGAACATGCTCAGGGATGAACAGGTCATAATCGCGACCAGCGGAAGAACGGCTCTCAGAGCGTACATAGTTGCCCCTTATTGAGCCGCAACTGTGACCGTTGTAGCTGGCCCACAAGGAGCCAAAGTGCTCGGGGCTTTCATAGTTAGCCGCCATAGAAGCCGAATTGCGGTCAGGCGACTGCCAATTCTCGGAGTCGCAGAACCCGCGAGACATCGGATGGCGAGGCGCATGGCTATGGGAGTTGTGAAGGTGGCCAGGAGCTTGATCGTATAAGCCCATAAGATGACTTTGATCGCACTGCGGGTGGTTGTGGTACTCGGGATAGGGCTGAAAGTGCTCGTCATGGTAGCCATAGTCGTGGTACTCCCTCAGAGGGGCCTGGTAACCAAGCTCAATTGGCGTATAGTAATGCTGGGCGGAATGGTGGTTGTTCGGAGCTGCATAGTAGGTGGTGTTCCCCTGAGGAAGCTGAGAATGAATACGGGCATGGCCCTTTGTCGAGCTTAGACCGCGTTGCTGGGGTCTAGCGCCTTTGTACGGATGAGAACGGTGGTTATTTCTGCGCTTGGGAACTCTTGAGAGGGCACCCTTGTAAGGCGAGTATTCAGCAGACAACTGAATCTGTATGCCGGCGACCTCGTTGTACGAACCCATGTTGGCAGCATGAGCCCGACCGTTAGACTGCCAGGTGTCTCCAAGAATCGAAAGCTCAGCGGACAGAGGTGCCTCGGCCGACATGCCGTGAAGATCGTCGTCAAGACCCATGTTAGCCATGGGGGCGAGGCCGTAGGGGGAGAAAGTGGGAACCCGGGAGCGAGGACGCTCGGCCGAGAGGCGACCGCGAGGCTGGTTCTCCTTGTTGTCCTTCGCTACGTTGTACTCATTCTCAAAGTAGTCCTGGGACTGATCTTCAACTTCAGGGGTCTCGCTGGTGTGATAACTCTGTTCATTTCCACCCTGGCTGTCGGTGTCCTGGCCCTCGTTCATCATAAGCGTCACATCATCGTTTTTGTGGTTGAGCTCAGCCTTCTTGGCCCTTTCTTCCTCCTTGGCCTTGTTGACTCTCTTGATGGCTTGCCGGTACTCGCGCACGAAAACACCAGCGTTGGGTGAGACGCGGGTCTTCTCGACGTTCTGAAAAAAGTGCTCGACTAGCTTTATGTTACCAAAAGTGAGACGGACGAGGAGCGGTTGACTTACATAGACCGAGATGAGTGTAGGTGCGCTTGGCGTCAATACCCATGATGGACTGCATCAACGGGGCGAGATCCTCCCAGTTCTTGGTCTGCGCGGGGCCAGTACCAATGCGCTTCTGAGACTGTGGCACAATGACACGCCAGAAGACACGCTCCTCTTCGGCAGACCACACCTTGCCGCCCATTGTGTTTGTCGTGTGTGTTGCGTGAGTTGGTATGTACGTAGTGATGCTAATGAGCAAAGGTCAAGATGGGTTGCTGTCAAGGATTGAATACTGTGCTGATATATTGATTGTCTCGAAGACGAGGGTAGGTTACTGAATCACATACCTTAATGGTGCGGACGAAGTGACTGAAGTTCAAATTAAGATTTCTTCCGAAGGGTTGTGGATCAAGAAGAACTGCTGGCGAGCTCAGGATACGATCCGAGTCATTACTTGAGGAAGGAGCTAGCGGAAGGTCGACGATGTAGGAGTGACCGGACTCGTTGTACGTCGAACTGATAGGTCGAAGTGAGAAGGAAGTAAAACTTGATTATCAAGCGCGTTGCTGTGAGCTTGGAGAGGCTGCCTCAAAGCTACTGTCGCAAGGTTGTGACTTTATACCCTGGAGGATGGGTAGCGATTGAAGGTCACTCGCGGGCGGTACAATCGACCCAGTGAATCATGGCAAGAAGGAGCGAGTGAATGGGCCGGTGACCCGATTTCTATCGCTGAAAAGGAAGTGAAAGGAACGGGTGACTCTAGGATGAGACGTACAGTGGTAGGAAGAAAATGGTATTTTGAGTTAGGGTCTGAATATTCGAGCCCAGGTATTTGTAGGCTCAATTTGTTTGACAATTAGCGAGGGTCTTGTGCACGTTGAAACTCTGGGAATTTTATAAACCGAAGAAGGCAGGGCCGGTGTGGCTGCATTGAGCAATGATCTGGGGTGGTGGTCACCTCCTATGGGTTTCAAATTGTTGGCATGTTGATTCGTTTGGAGCAGCCGGTGGCTGTTGAGTGACGAGCACTTGAGCAATAAGCATTCGATTAATGAGTGCATTTGAGTCGACCACTCAATGGACAGAGGTTACTGGATCAGCATGCGCAAGGTAGTCACGGTATATAGGCTCATGTTGGCCTAGTTGGAGGTGGGCGTTTGGGCACAGCTATATGATAGTTTCGTAAGCTGGAAACAGCAATCTGGGTCTGGGTGGGAATCACTACGTGATGGGATGACAGAAGAGCGCAGTGATACAAAAACATGATCGTTGAGCAGTAAGGTGTAATAAAGGGTAGGATAGGAGGTTGACAAGTAGGAGATTGAAGACCGAAGTAAGAGTTAAAGTGGTAATGTGAGAGTTCAGAAGCAAGGTCGAAAGATGAGGTAAGAATTCGGCAGGTGAGATAACAGGACAAAGATCAACTAGCCAGGTAGGTGAAGCCACGTGATGGGACGAAACATAGCTGAAGGGATGGGATACAGGGCGACAGGACGAAGTGAGCTTGGTGTGGAAGCTTAGAGTCTCGCACTCAGTGGCGTCGGATGTTCTACTTTGAAAATTGAACGAGGGAAAGAAATAAATAAAGGTACAGTGCTTAACAGAAAGCACTATTAAGCAACATGCGTGATATGGTATGTTTCACAGGTATGCCTTCATCCACTGTGCCCCAAGTATCATAGAAGTAGGCCAGCAATAACAACAACTACTCAAAGGGACTCTGTGGCGCTGGAGCCTGGTAGCCCCTGGCTGTCAATGCTGCAGCCAAACGCCATTCGAATCTCGAGAACTAGGGTCATCAGAAGACATTCCTCGAAGTAAAAGAAGGCTTACCTACAATGCTCTTCTTCTCGGGTGAGACTACGCCATCTTTGATCCAAAAGCCCCAGGCGCCCATCATATTGGCCAGCATCATGTCGGTCGTCAAGCGGTCGCCAACGACGGCGACCTGGGATGGATGGGAGACGCCCGTCTCGGGATGGCTCCGGAAGTACTCCATGATCTCGGAGCCACACCCAGGCTTCTTCGTTTTGTGTGGGAGTACAGTGATGCCGGTTTCTTCTTCTAGCTCCTTCGCCAGCTTCAGCGAGGCGTCGTAGGATGTAGCTCCAGCTGTGTTAGACACGATGACCAGCCGGCGGCCGGGATACGCGGCCTTCAGCTGCTCGAAGCGCTCCTGGTAATGGTAAGAAGCATGAAGAGAAAAGAAAATTTCGAGGCGACTTACCTTATACGGCTTGTGGACTTCATTCGTGTGGGGAATTGCGAAGCAGTCGTCCTTGTCAAGGACGACCGCTCGGATATCACATTTTCGATTCTGTCCCTCGAAGGCTTTCTGTAATGGTATTGGTAAGTCATTGAAGGTGGCAACAGTGTGTTGCGGCAGGCACAGAGCTGGTCTGAATAATAACTTGAAGACGTTCACCGAGCCTGAAAGGTTGAGATTCATCTTGGAAGACGGCCTTGAGGTGAGACTGTGGAGAGGTGACGTCTGTGTGGTTGGGCTTGAGAGACGGTTGAAATTTGGCTTGCGGGAGCTTGGGCCCCCTGCTAATTGACAGCTACCCCTGGCGGTTGATAAGATAAGGTTACTGGCGTGCAGGGAATCCTGTGATGCAGATACCGAAGATGGACCTCAAGTTTGTGAAGAGGATTCTGTGATGAAGGTGCTCGACATTGTTCGGACATAACTGGTTCAGCCTGGCCGTGTTTAACTTCATGAGCCAAGGATCTCTTCAGTTAGATTCAGGCACCAACTTGGTTTGTGGAGGACTTACAGCAAACGGTTAGCGGGTTATGGGACGTCAGGCGTAGCGTCCTCCCCAACTCAATTAGAGCCACGGACCCACTCTATGCCTCCCTGCCCTGTCCAACTTCACATTTTCGCGTCTGCGCGTCTTCCGTTGCCGTGCCGTTAGAAGCCGCAATACTTACAAGCACCTGTCATTGAATTCATACTCCACCAAAATCGGACAAGCGACGACACGAACTCGATAATGGTGCGCAAGAGAGCAACCGAGCATGACGTGGGCGACTCTCCGAGCGGGAGACTGAGTCAAAAACGGTCCCGCCAGCAATTGCAGGACGGCATCAACGAAGAGCCCGTGAATGGCACTCCTTCGAAGCGAAGGCGTCAAGTTGCACCTGTTGACCCCTACGATATACCTTCTGACAACGATGATGACGAGGAGAAAGACCCCGAACCGGAACCCGAGAAGAAAACCCCAACGAAGCGACGGGGCCGCCCGCCCAAGTCCGCAACTCCATTAGCCAACGGCGCCGTCACACCCTCGAAACTGCGACAGGTGAACACCCTGGTGACACCATCAAAGGCCATAACACCAAGGAGGAGGCAGGCGGCAGACCGCTCTGCACGGCGGAAGAGCGCACGGTCTCTTATACAGAGCGTCGTCGCCGACGATAGCGAAGACGACGACGAGGGTTTGGCCCAGGAGATTTACGAATCCAGCGAAGACGAAAACGAGGGGCTAGATGAACGAGACACAGCACCAGCAGAGACTACGCAACCCTCTGAACCAGAAACACCATCCGCGACGCCTTCTCGCCGCCGAGGCCGCCCGCGCAAACAACCGCCGCCGAAATCCCCGACCCCGCCCCGCGACCTTCCTCCTCACGAGATCTACTTCGAGCACAACAAGCCCGGCCGCGCAAAGACGTCACACAACACCCTCGCATCCCTTGACTTCCTCACGCACGACGAGTACTTTGACCTTCTCCGCGCCCGCGAGGAGCCTCACACCGAGGACCTCGCCTACCTGCAGTCTCTCCATGAGGCCTCGTTCGAGCAGTGGCGTTTCGAGCTCGCCCAGGGGTTTAGTCTGTGCCTCTACGGCCAGGGGTCGAAGCGCGATCTTGCGGGAAAACTGGCGGAGCACCTGTACGCAGTGGATCCGAAGGCGCCCATCGTGGTGGTGAACGGCTACGTCCGCACCATCACGCCGCGCGACGTCTTCACCACCTTGGCCTCGGCACTTAGTCCGTCCCTCAAACTGCCCGCCCAGGCGACGGCAATGGTCCAGACCCTCTCTTCCGCCCTCGCTGCCTCACCTACCCACCTGACAGTCATCCTAAACTCTATCGACGCTGTCCCCCTCCGTAAACCGGCAACGCAACAGCTCTTCTCCCAGCTCGCCGCCCACCCGCGCATCCGCCTTGTCGCGACGGCCGACACGCCTTCCTTCCCGCTGCTCTGGGACGCCGCCCAGCGCACGTCCTTCAACTTTCTCTTCCACGACTGCACAACCCTCGCGCCGCTGGACGTCGAGCTCGACCCCGTCGACGACGTGCACGAGCTGCTCGGCCGCAAGGCTCGCCGCATCAATGGCAAGGACGGTGTCGTCTTCGTCCTGCGCTCGCTGCCGGAGAACGCTAAGAAACTATTCGAGCTGCTTGTCATCGAGGTTCTGTCCGCCATGGACGACGGCGAGCAGCAGCTTGGGGGAGAGAACCCGGGCGTGGAGTACCGCATGGTGTACAACAAGGCCGTCGAAGACTTCATTTGCAGTTCCGAGATGGCCTTCCGGACGTTGTTGAAGGAGTATGTACATCTCTCATCTAATTAATGTGAAATTGGCTGACAAGTGCAGGTTCCACGATCATCAAATCATCACCAGCAGGAAGGATGCGCTCGGTACGGAACTGCTGAGTATTCCGTTCCGGCGTGAGGAGCTCGAGGCCATTCTCGAGGACTTGATGTCATGAACTAGGGCGGGATGAAGTTGGGTGCTTGCTTTCTACAAATCATCTTGGAATAGGCACAACGTGGCATTTCGCAAAGGTATGGGGAGAGACAAAAGAAGCATGGGTTAACAACCACATCACGGCTTCGTAGCAAAACATACAACAACATATATTGCATTCGTAATGATCATGATCCCCTCGGGGATGCTCTAGGAGTATTTCAAGCCAACCGGTCTCATTAACCGTAAAACGCCGCCCGTAACCACCCTATACCCCAACACTTTTGACACAAGTCCACAGCACCACCGGCACAATAACGTTATCGTTTCCGCCGGTCAAGACGGCCTCCGTCAAGCTCGCTACGCTGGCGCAGAAGCCGGCGTTGCGAACAGCTGCCGGCCAGGGGACCTGCTGCTCCTCGGCGATGGGCCAGCCTCCGACCCTCAACCATGTTGTCGCCGCTATGAGACCGAGAAACACCGCAGCGGCAAAGGCTACGCTGCCTTCGAGACTCTTACCGCCGCCCCAGATCCACTTCCTGTGTCCGTAGCGACGGCCGATGAGGGACGCGGCTGCGTCGCCTAAACCAACACAGATGACGCCCGCCACCATGCTCACTTCGCGTGTCGGTACCTCCCAGCCGGTCAGGTAGCCACTGCCGGAGCGCGGGAGGGTCGCCAGCGACAGCCAAAGCGGGATGGCGCAGCCGATCAGCAGGAATAGGTGGGAAATGACAACGGGGCCTTTGTGGTCTCTTCCATCGACATAAGGCGTGAGGAAAGAGGCGATGGGTCTCGACAGGGGCGGTAGCTGACTCGCTCGCAGGAGGTCGAGAATGAGAAAAATTGCGAGGACCAGGGATAGTGCCAGAGCCGCGAAAACGGGGTCAATGTACGTTGCCGGTAAGAACATGCCGACCATCATGAAGTGGAAAACTTTTCGCCTCGTGTCCACTTCGTACTTGGGGTCCAAGCGAATGACCACAGTCAAGCCGACGATGACAATGGCAAGCCAGTAGGCGCTCATCAGCAGTCGCGTATTCGCCTCGCCAAAGTCGGAGAGCCGGATGCGCTGCACCCAGCTTAGATGGCAGGCTGCCTTTGCGCCTTCGTCTCGGCGCGTGGGCAGGCAGATCCATCTCTCGAGATTGGCCTCGACGACTTTGAATCTGAACCACGGCAGCTCACCAAAAAGGTATCCCAGCGCCCACCCAACGGGTTCGTTGCCTTTCAAGGCAAACCTACCGATGTACTCTCGCACGGGCACCAGGATGATGGCGACGATGCAGATGTAGACATAGGTTGCATACGTCCACTTTCTCATGGTGGCTTGTGCCTCCGTCAGTTTGAAGAACGAACGAACAGTAGTCGAAGCGGTGCGCTTTCTACGGCCTGCCGATGTGTGGGTCAGGGATCTTCGAGGCCGCGGCCGTTGCAGGGCGTAAGGGAAGGTATTGCGTCGCCCAACGGTAGTGCCATCTGGTGATTCTGGAGACTTGCCGTCCGAAAAGCCGTCCAGTTTGCGGTCTGCTTGAGATGGCATATCAGCCATGCCGAACGTCCTGACTCTCATGGGTTTCCCGAACGGCCCGTTGATTATTTCGTCCTCGGAGTCACCCAGCTCTGAGGCCGATTCCTCTAGCGACGAGCCTAGCAGTTCATGCTTGAAGCGACGCATAGACAAGCCTTCAGAGAGGAATCCAAAGACGGACGACTTCTTTGAGGGTGTCACAACCCGCCTGAACCGCAGCCTCGGAACCCTAGCCAAGGCGATACCCCATTGAATCACCGGTCCGCAGATGACGAAGACGCCCACGCCGCCTCCCCACAGGAGTGCTTGGAGGATGGTGGCTTGGGGTGAGTGTGCGAGAAGCAGCACATTGATCAGGGCGATCGACAGCAGTTGTAGCTCAGCTGTGAGCAAGCTCGTTGTTGTAAGATAGTGCAGCACCACGAGAAGTGTTTGGTGCAACGGGTAGAGAAGGACGGCTGTCTCTGGAGAGATGGCTGGTCTTGCGTACGACGCTGGTGTCCTCTGCTGTGACATCCAAATTGGTATGCATGAGAGGATCCATTGAAAAGGGTTGATTGCTTCGTGAGCTCGTGCCGTAGGAATTAGATATTTGGGTATCGAAGAAATGCTCAGAACGATGTTTGGCAATATGACCGCCTGGTTGTCGGGGGATATTAAGAGTGACACCAGCAGCGTCACGGAAGGCGGATACAGAATAGGGGCGGGATCGAAAACGGTGGGCACGGCAATTGTCGACTTCTTGAACGAAGTCTTGTGGCGAATCGACCATGCAATCAGTCGGAGAGGGTAGAGAACCATGAGCGATGTAATCAGCGTGGCCGGGAAGCGAAGTTCTGTATGTTGTGAGCTTAAATTAGACTGGCCCTCTGAACATCACATACCTTGGCTCCAAGCGGAGAAGATGGGCTTCACCGTTGCATTTGAACGAACCACCGCAAAGAGGGAGCCAACAATGACAAACTCGGATACCCGCCGAATGAGCTCCTTAGTGCGCCGGTAGTTGCGGTCGTTGGAAAACCTGCGAGCCTCTTTCCTGTCCTCCTTTTCCTTCTGTCGCTGGAGAGCATCTTCCTCCTGGTCGGGAGAGAACAATGGTGTGGATGCGCCCGAAAGCACCTCATTGCGCCCCCTCAACCCCTTGTGCAAACGCACCTTGGGCGCCGGAAGCCCCTTCAAGAAATGCTCATCGTCGGCTTCGGTACCACTATCGCTCCCTTGCGACGAGTCCTTGGCGAAAGAGGGGAAGGGAGACGGGGTTCGGCTCGAGTCTGCTGACGATGTCCTCGGCGGCGTCGGTGTCGCGTTGGACGGGCGGTAGGCTAGGTGGTGGGCGGGGTGAGGGAGCTCTGTGTTGAGGTGATGGTAGGGATGGGGAGACCGACTAAGGGTTCGGATCTCATCGTTTTCTTCTGTATCGTGGCCGAAGAGAGCGTTTGGGTCGAGGTGCTCTGGCATGACGA
Source organism: Colletotrichum incanum (assembly GCA_001625285.1). Classification (NCBI taxonomy): domain Eukaryota; kingdom Fungi; phylum Ascomycota; class Sordariomycetes; order Glomerellales; family Glomerellaceae; genus Colletotrichum; species Colletotrichum incanum. Next base: position 280,807 of record LFIW01000095.1, read on the forward strand.
AGCTATCGCATTGGAGGGAGTCGCGCCAGCGTTCATGCACAAGTCGTCGAAGCTATTGGGTGCGGGCGTTGGCGCTGCTGGGCAACATGGGGTTGAGTAAGACGGAGTGCCACAGGTGAGTGCAATTCAAGACGCCGGATCACGAATGTTGCTTTGTTGATGTTGTTTGGTCAGGTCAGGCCATTGGCGGTTGGGGTTGTGGGAAAAGTTGACGACGATGAGGTAGTTGTGGGGAGCTCCATCACATGAAAGATGTAAATTGACTGCAAACCGCTAGAGCTGTGTTGTCATCTGGGCTGGGCTGGCTCGTAGTGGGCTGTCTCGCAGCGTCAGTCTGTGTTGGGAAAGCGGTCCATCAGCCGCGCGGCGCCAGGGAGGAATGCGCCAACGCGACTGGACGGGATGGCACAGTGACAGCGATAGCGGGCGACGGCCGAGGCGACGTCCCCACCGGATTTTCGAGGTGCACGAGCCACAAGACCAAACAACACAGCCAGTGGCTTAGCTAAGGTCGCTCTTGCCATGCTGTTCTTGGCGGGGTTGCCAAGCTGGGTGTGCGCTTGAGCTGCGGGCGAGGATTAGGTCAACATCTTCCGACGGGACCGAGGCCAGGTCTTTCGCTCGCGAGACTGACAGACGAGACGACGAGAAACACCACGACCAAGCGCTTGACAACATGCCCGCCACATGGAAGATTCAAACATGATGCCAGACGCCGGTGACCTCATTTCCGACACCCGGCCCAGGGCATTCTCGATTTGGGACCCCCATGCGGTGGACGTTGCCAGCTCCTGCAGGCATTGCCCGGCTGTCGCTCTTCGCAACGACAGCAATGTTAGCTTTGCAGTGTCATTTTCATGTAATCTCGACACGGCACGGGCCAAGCCAGAGCACAATCAGCCTTCAGCCCTTTGAGACGAAAACTCAATTGACCGCGTCAGCACCACGATGGCCAGCCCAGTATCCGACCCCATCTTGGCATTGTTTATTGGACCTGCCACCCGTTGGCCCCATCATGCCAGAGTACTGACTTCCATCTGCTGCTACCGACCCTCACGGTGATGTAATGTAGAACCGACAAACAATTCCACTGTCGGCTTGCTAGACAGGTTGCAACGTTGCGATATGGTGGACTGCTGACGAAATGCCCGGATGCCGTGGGGAGCCGACGTTGATCACTCCAGAGGGTAAATTGGAGCGGCAGACGCTTCCATCCATTTTTCCAGCATCGCCCAAATCGTCACATCCCGTCTTGTTCTTGAATCCGCCAAGCGACGTCGCCAGCAGAAAACCTACCAAAAATATCTGTCAATCGACAATCGGAGGTGGCAGCAAGCCACAACCACCAGATCGCGGGGCGACTGTGTCGGGCGCTGACCGTTTCCCAATTCGGAGGCCACCATCTTTTATCCTTTTGTCGAAGCAGCGAATTAGCACAATTGCTTCAGCCTCTTCGCCTCCCGCTAGCACCCGGATGCCCTAGCGGGCCACGAAGCCTGTATCGGCATCCAGGACTACGAAGATGGTCGAGGCCCAGGACTTCGTGAGAGAGGACCGCATCTCGTATTACCTGGTCCCTGCAGCGGCTCAAGGATTGGCTAGCAGTGACTGGGGGCATGCTGGAGAAACCACAATGCAGGGCCGCTCCTCCATACAAGAGAATGGGTAAAGAAAAGTCAAAATACGAGAGGCCCTGTCGACCCCATTGTGACGGTTCAGCGCAAATGTCCGCCTGGCGACAACACCACTCTCATGGGCCGGGTCGCTGTTTCACACGCACGCAAACAGAATGTCAAACGGGGCTGAGAAATCATACAGCGGCTTCAGGTGCAAAACGCTTCAAACGGGCGACCATCATAGCCACCTCCACTGAGGACAAAAGCCGGGTTTCCAAACCGGATGGTGCCCGTTGTATAGTTGCACTCGCCGTTTGACGTTGCACATCGGATTCAGGTACACGGGCAGGGAGCGTTCGCTTTGGTTAGAAGCCATATGTTGCAGTCCATAGATATCTGTTTGCGAACTCGAGGGAGCGATATTGAGGCCCTATCGATGGAAGGGAAACCGAGGCAAGAAAATATACAACAACAACAACAAAAGAAGAAGAAAAAAGAAAAAGAAAAGAGCGTTACCAGCTCCCTTGGGATCCGCGACACCTGCAAAGCTGACCCGAGAGTGGGTTCGTAATCGACCTGCATGCAGTGCCAGCATGGTGGATGTCGCAAAAGCTGCAGCACCAAGACCCAACACCTCCGGGCGCTCGCTAGGGCGGCTGGGTGCAGGCCCCGAGAGAGTCAGCTACCAGAAGCAACGATGCGAGGTTGGAACCCATTGGATAGGAAACCTCCGGAGTATGGCTGATCAGCATCTGCTTGGCCATTGGGCGGATGGAATGTAGGCGGGCAGAACCACCAAGTGCGCCGTCGCGGGGCATCTGAAGTTGGCACACACTAGGCGGGCTCGTATCGTCTCTGAGCACCTATACTCAACCGACTTGTGCAAATGTGTGGGACATCGAATCACGCTGACGATACCTCCGGAGACGATACGAGGCCTGTATGCCTGGAGGCTCATTGTGATGTCACAACCCACTTGGTGGCAGAGCCGGGTTGAGAACCCAAGCCAGTGGCTTTAGACAGTGGGTATCAGGGACGGAAAGACATGCCTAGCGCAGAGGACACGCCCAGAGGTATGAATGAGCTTTCGACATTCCCGGCCCAAATTGGGAAGACGGAGAGACAGAAAAAAAAAGTCGATATCAACTGGAGCCGAACATTAACGGTGACGGTAGCTGGTGGAAACCCGCGCCTGTCGATCCCTGTGCGGCCTGCCAGCGCCAGCAGCCTGTCCCCGGCAAGATGATGGACACCGCAGTAATGAGAGACTGTGATGGAAGAAGTGGATGGGTTGATGAAATTGGAAACTTACTATGGTGTCAGGCCAAAGTTTTTTACCCCTGTCGGGTACCTTGGGTCCACATCAATGGTCAGACCATACTAATCTGGGCTTAGGCAACATTTAGGTACTTTTCTTCCCAACTGCTGATTTTTC